>JAGMVL010000064.1:0-137888 GCA_019202695.1 Populus x sibirica
GATTTTTAACAATATATGGAGTTATAGAACTCCGATTCAAGCTAAATTTGTGGGCGTTGGAAAGGAGTGAGCCATGAGGCTACAAGTTATATGTTTTGGAAAGAACCCAGCTTCTTCCTCTAAGGTAGTCAAAATCGCTCATTAACAAACACTTGAATTGTCACTATCAAGCGTTCTTGTCCCTATTTATTTGTTACTATCTCCTTTCGCTCCGTATTTTTAACAATATATGGAGTTATAGAACTCCGATTCAAGCTAAATTTGTGGCGTTGGAAAGGTAAGACATGAGGCTACAAGTTATACGTTTTGGAAAGAACCCGAGTCGGCATCTAAGGTAGTTAAAATGGCCATTAACAAATACTTGGACGCAAGCCATCGCCCAAGTGTTAGCGTCCATTTTTTTGAAACCAGTATCTTGTCTCACCTCTCCTTAGATTTTTAACTATTTCGGAGTTATAGAATCTCCGATTCAAGCTAAATCAGTGGCTTTGGAAAGGTAAGACATGAGGATACAAGTTATACGTTTTGGAAAGAACCTAGTTCTATCTAAGGTAGTCAAAATCGCTCATTAACAAACACTTGGACCGCCATGTCCATCACCTCGTCCATTTTGAACTGGCATTCATTGTCTTACCTCTCCTTAGATTTTTAACTATATCTGGAGTTATAAAAGTCCGATTCAAGCTAAATCTATGGCGTTGGAAAGGTAAGACTTGAGGCTACAAGTTATACGTTTTGGAAAGAACACAATTCTTTCCTCTAAGGTAGTCAAAATCGCTCATTAACAAACAATTGGACATCCTTGTCCAACCTTTACTCGGTCCATTTTTAACTGTCGTCTCATCTTCTCGATGGATTTTTTCTCAATATATGGAGTTATAGAACTCCGATTCAAGCTAAATTTGTGGCGTTGGAAAGGTAAGACATGAGGCTACAAGTTATACGTTTGGAAAGAACCCAGGTCGGCCTCTAAGGTAGTCAAAATCGCTCATTAACAAACACTTGGACTGCCTCTGTCCAAGTGTTACCGTACCATCTTTGATTCCCGTCTCCGCCTCTCCTTAGATTTTTAACTATTTTCGGAGTTATAGAATCTCCGATTCAAGCTAAATCTGTGGCCTTGGAAAGGTAAGACATCGAGGCTACAAGTTATGCGTTTTGGAAAGAACCTAGTTCAAGCATCTAAGGTAGTCAAAATCGCCATTAACAAACACTTGAGTATCCTCTGTCCAAGTGTTATCGTCCATTTTTGAACTTATTCTGTCTCACCTCTCCTTAGATTTTTAACTATACTCCGGAGTTATAGAAGTCCGATTCAAGCTAAATCTAGGCGTTGGAAAGGTAAGACTTGAGGCTACAAGTTATATGTTTTGGAAAGAACCCAGCTTCTTCCTTAAAGGTAGTCAAAATCTCTCATTAACAAACACTTGACTGCATTGCATCAACCGTACGCCTATTCTTTGAACTCGTATTGTCTAATCTCTCGCCAGATTTTTAACTATATATGGAGTTATAGAACTCCGATTCAACCTAAATTTATGGCGTTGAAAGGTAAGACTTGAGGCTACAAGTTATACGTTTGGAAAGAACCCGCCGCCTCTAAGGTAGTCAAAATCGCTCATTAACAAACACTTGACCGTCACTGTCCAAGTGTTATCGTCCATTTTTAAACCGTTATCGTTTCATCTCCGTCAGATTTTTAACAATATATGGAGTTATAGAACTCCGATTCAAGCTAAATTTATGGCGTTGGAAAGGTAAGACTTGAGGCTACAAGTTATACGTTTTGGAAAGAACCTAGTTCGGCATCTAAGGTAGTCAAAACCGCCATTAACAAACACTTGGGCCACCTGTCCAAGTGTTACCTGTCCATTTTTGAACCAAGTTACTCTCACCTCTCCTTAAATTTTTAACTATATCTGGAGTTATAGAAGTCCGATTCAAGCTAAATCCGTGGCGTTGGAAAGGTAAGACTTGAGGCTACAAGTTATATGTTTTGAAAGAACCCAGCTTCTTCCTCTAAGGTATTCAAAATCGCCATTAACAAACATTTGGACCTGGTCACCGTCCAAGCATTCGTCTCATTTTGAACCATACTTGTCTCACCTCTCCTTAGATTTTTAACTATTTCGGAGTTATAGAATCTCCGATTCAAGCTAAATCAGGGCTTTGGAAAGGTAAGACATGAGGCTACAAGTTATACGTTTTGGAAAGAACCTAGTTCGGCATCTAAGGTAGTCAAAATCGCACATTAACAAACACTTGAGGGCTACCGTCCAACTGCAATCATCCATTTTTGAACTACGTTATCGTCTTACCTCTCCTTAGATTTTTAACTATATCCGGAGTTATAAAAGTCCGATTCAACTAAATCCGTGGCGTTGGAAAGGTAAGACTTGAGGCTACAAGTTATACGTTTTGGAAAGAACACAATTCTTCCTCTAAGGTAGTCAAAATCGCTCATTAACAAACAATTGACCGTCACCGTCCAACCGTTCTTGTCCATTTTGAACCGTGATTCTTGTCTCATCTCTGCTCAGATTTTTAACAATATATGGAGTTATAGAACTCCGATTCAAGCTAAATTTGTGGCGTTGGAAAGGTAAGACATGAGGCTACAAGTTATATGTTTTGGAAAGAACCCAGCTTCTTCCTCTAAGGTAGTCAAAATCGCTCATTCACAAACACTTGAATTGTCACTATCCAACTGGCCATTCGTGTCCATATTACAAACGTCTGATTCATCATTCTTCTCAGATTTTTAACAATATATGGAGTTATAGAACTCCGATTCAAGTAAATTTGTGGCGTTGGAAAGGTAAGACATGAGGCTACAAGTTATACGTTTTGGAAAGAACCCAGTTCGTCCTCTAAGGTAGTCAAAATCGCTCATTAACAAACACTTGGTACACCTGCCCAAGTGTTTTGGTCCATTTTTGAACTGAATCTTGTCTCTCACCTCTCCTTAGATTTTTAACTCTTTCGGAGTTATAGAATCTCCGATTCAAGCTAAATCTGCGGCTTTGGAAAGGTAAGACATGAGGCTACAAGTTATATGTTTTGGAAAGAACCTAGTTCTGCATCTAAGGTAGTCAAAATCGCCATTAACAAACACTTGACCGTCCCGGTCCAAGCATTCTTGTCCATTTTTGAATCATATCGTCTTACCTCTCCTTAGATTTTTTAACTATATCCGGAGTTATACAAGTCCGATTCAAGCTAAATACGTGGCGTTTGGAAAGGTATGACTTGAGGCTACAAGTTATACGTTTTGGAAAGTACACAATTCTTCCTCTAATGTAGTCAAAATCGCTCATTAACAAACAATTGACTGTCACCGTCCAACCGTTACCGTCCATTTTTCAACTTGCCTCATCTGATCTCGCTCAGATTTTTAACAATATATGGAGTTATGGAACTCCGATTCAAGCTAAATTTGTGGCGTTGGAAAGGTAAGACATGAGGCTACAAGTTATACGTTTTGGAAAGAACCCAAGTTCAGCCTCTAAGGTAGTCAAAATCGGCCATTAACAAACACTTGTGATCACCCAAGTTGTTAATGGCCATTTTTGAATCAAGTATCGTCTTCACCTCTCTCTTAGATTATTAACTATTGAGTTATTGAATCTCCGATTCAAGCTAAATGCGTGGCTTTGGAAAGGTAAGACTTGAGGCTACAAGTTATACGTTTTGGAAAGAACCTAGTTCGGCATCTAAGGTAGTCAAAATCGCTCATTAACAAACACTTGACGTCACCCGTCCAAGTGTTACCGTCCTATTTTGATTCAATGCTCACCTCTCCTTAGATTTTTAACTATTTCTAGAGTTATGGAATCTCCGATTCAAGCTAAATCTGTGGCTTTGGAAAGGTAAGACATGAGGCTACAAGTTATACGTTTTGGAAAGAACCTAGTTCAGCATCTAAGGTAGTCAAATCGCTTCATTAACAAACATTTGGACTGCCACCATTGTCCAACTTCGTTGCCCATTTTTGAACATTCTTGTCTTACCTCTCCTTAGATTTTTAACTATATTCGGAGTTATAAAAGTCCGATTCAAGCTAAATTCGTAGGCGTTGGAAAGGTAAGACTTGACGCTACAAGTTATACGTTTTGGAAAGAACCCACTCGGCCTCTAATGTAGTCAAAATCGCTCATTAACAAACACTTGACCGTCACCGTCCAAGTGTTACCGCCCATTTTTAAGCACTCTTGTCTCACCTCTCCTTAGATTTTTAACTATTTTCCGAGTTATAGAATCTCCGATTCAAGCTAAATTCGTGGCTTCTGGAAAGGTAAGACATGAGGCTACAAGTTATACGTTTTGGAAAGCAACCTAGTTCGGCATCTAAGGTAGTCAAAATCGCTCATTATCAAACACTTGGACTATCCTCTGTCCAAGTGTTACCGTCCATTTTTGAACTGGTCTCGTCTCACCTCTCCTTAGATTTTTAACTATATCGGAGTTATAGAAGTCCGATTCATGCTAAATCGTGGGCGTTGGAAAGGTAAGACTTGAGGCTACAAGTTATATGTTTTGGAAAGAACCAGTTCTTCCTTAAAGGTAGTCAAAATCTCTCATTAACAAACACTTGGACTGTTATCACAATCAACTGTTACCATAATTTTTGACTATTATTGTCTAATCTCACGCCAGATTTTTAACTATATATGGAGTTATAGAACTCCGATTCAACCTAAATTTATGGCGTTGGAAAGGTAAGACTTGAGGCTACAAGTTATACGTTTTTGGAAAGAACCCAGCTTGACCTCTCTAAGGTAGTCAAAATCGCTCATTAACAAACACTTGGACCGGCCATTGCCCAAGTGTTACCTGTCCATTTTTAAACAGCATCACTGTCTCATCTCTCGCTCAGATTTTTAACAATATATGGAGTTATAGAACTCCGATTCAAGCTAAATTTATGGCGTTGGAAAGGTAAGACTTGAGGCTACAAGTTATACGTTTTGGAAAGAACCTAGTTCGGCATCTAAGGTAGTCAAAATCGCTCATTAACAAACACTTGACCGTCAACCGTCCAAGTGTTACCGTCCATTTTGAACCGCTTACTCTCTCACCTCTCCTTAAATTTTTAACTATATCTCGGAGTTATAGAAGTCCGATTCAAGCTAAATCTGTGGCGTTGGAAAGGTAAGACTTGAGGCTACAAGTTATATGTTTTGGAAAGAACCCAGCTTCTTCCTCTAAGGTATTCAAAATCGCTCATTAACAAACATTTGGATCACCACGTCCAACCGTCATCGTCCATTTTTGAATCAAGTTATCTCACCTCTCCTTAGATTTTTAACTATATCCGGGTTACTAACTCCGATTCAAGCTAAATCTGTGGCGTTGGAAAGGTAAGACATGAGGCTACAAGTTATACGTTTTGGAAAGAACACGCTTCTTCCTCTAAGGTAGTCAAAATCTCTCATTAACAAACACTTGGACTGTTATCAGTCCAACCGTTACTCTCCATTTTTGAACCGTGACTGTCTCACTCCTCTCCTCGAGTTTTAACTATATCCTGAGTTATAGAACTCGACTCCAATCAAAATTTATGGCGTTGAAAAGGTAAGACATGAGGCTACAAGTTATACGCTTTGAAAAGAACCCAGCTCTTCTTCTAAGGCAGTCAAAATCTCTCATTAACAAACATTTGACCGGTACCGTCCAACCGTTACTCTCCATTTTTGAATCACCGTGATCGTCTCACACCTCTCCTCGAGTTTTAACTATATCCTGGAGTTATAGAACTCGACTCAATCAAAATTTATGGCGTTGGAAAGGTAAGACATGAGGCTACAAGTTATACGGTTTGAAAAGAACCCAGCTTCTTCTTCTAAGGAAGTCAAAATCTCTCATTAACAAACACTTGACCGTTACTATCCAACTGTTACTCTCCATTTTTTGAACTATTACTGTCTCACCTCTCCTCGTATTTTTAACTATATCTCCGGAGTTATAGAACTCCGATTCAAGCGAAGTTTATGGCGTTGGATAGGTTAGACATGAGCCTACAAGTTTTATGTTTGGAAAGAACCCGCCGCTTCCAAGGTAGTCAAAATGGCTCATTAACAAACACTTGGACCGTCACCGTCCAACCGTTACCGTCCATTTTTGAATTACCGTCTCACCTCTCCTTAGATTTTTAATTATATCTCGGAATTATAGAACTCCGATTCAAGCTAAATTTGTGGCATTGGAAAGGTAAGACATGAGGCTACAAGTTATACGCTTTGGAAAGAACGCAGCTTCTTCCTCTCGTAGTCAAAATCGCTCATTAACAAACACATGGACCGGCCACCGTCCAACCGTTCCGTCCATTTTTGAATCACATTACTCTCTCTCACCTCTCCTCGATTTTTAACTATATCTCGGAATTATAGAACTCGATTCAAGCTAAATTTATGGCGTTGGAAAGGTAAGACATGAGGCTACAAGTTATGCGTTTTTGGAAAGAACGCAGCTTCTTCCTCTCGTGTAGTCAAAATCGCTCATTAACAAACACTTGGACGTCACCAGCTCCAATCACATCGTCCATTTTTAACGTACGACCGTCTTACCTCTCCTTAGATTTTTAACTATATCTGGAGTTATAGAATCTCCGATTCAAGCTAAATTTCCGGCGTTGGAAAGGTAAGACATGAGGCTACAAGTTATACGTTTTGGAAAGAACCTAGTTCAGCCTCTAAGGTAGTCAAAATCGCTCATTAACAAACACTTGAATTGTCACTATCCAACTGCCATCGTCCATATTTGAACCGTTACTCTCTCATTTCGCTCGATTTTTAACAATATATGGAGTTATAGAACTCCGATTCAAGCTAAATTTGTGGCGTTGGAAAGGTAAGACATGAGGCTACAAGTTATACGTTTTGGAAAGAACCCAGTTCGGCATCTAAGGTAGTCAAAATCTCTCATTAACAAACAATTGGACATCCAATGTCCAACCGGTTACCGTCCATTTTTGAACTGTTATCGTCTCATCTCTCGCCTCAGATTTTTAACAATATATGGAGTTATAGAACTCCGATTCAAGCTAAATTTGTGGCGTTGGAAAGGTAAGACATGAGGCTACAAGTTATACGTTTTGGAAAGAACCTAGTTCGGCATCTAAGGTAGTCAAAATCGCACATTAACAAACACTTGACCACCGCCCAACCGGGCATTCGTCCATTTTTGAACTGTTACTCGTCTTACCTCTCCTTAGATTTTTAACTATATCTCGGAGTTATAAAAGTCCGATTCAAGCTAAATGTGGCGTTGGAAAGGTAAGACTTGAGGCTACAAGTTATACGTTTTGGAAAGAACACAATTCTTCCTCTAAGGTAGTCAAAATCGCTCATTAACAAACAATTGACATCACTCGTCCAACCGTTACCGTCCATTTTTGAATTCATCGTCTCACCTCTCCTTAGATTTTTAACTATTTCTCGGAGTTATAGAATCTCCGATTCAAGCTAAATCTGTGGCTTTGGAAAGGTAAGACTTGAGGCTACAAGTTATACGTTTTGGAAAGAACCTAGTTCGGCATCTAAGGTAGTCAAAATCGCTCATTAACAAACACTTGGACCGCCACCGTCCAAGTGTTACCGTCCATTTTTGAACTATTCTTGTCTCACCTCTCCTTAGATTTTTAACTATTTCTAGAGTTATAGAATCTCCGATTCAAGCTAAATCGTGGCTTTGGAAAGGTAAGACATGAGGCTACAAGTTATACGTTTTGGAAAGAACCTAGTTCGGCATCTAAGGTAGTCAAAATCGCTCATTAACAAACATTTGGACGTGCACCGTCTGTCAACCGCCTTACCGTCCATTTTTGAATCATGATCGTCTTACCTCTCCTTAGATTTTTAACTATATCTCGGAGTTATAAAAGTCCGATTCAAGCTAAATCGTGGGCGTTGGAAAGGTAAGACTTGACGCTACAAGTTATACGCTTTGGAAAGAACACAATTCTTCCTCTAAGGTAGTCAAAATCGCTCATTAACAAACAATTGACCGTCACTCGTCCAAATGTTACCGTCCATTTTTGAACTATTCTCGTCTCATCTCGCCGTATTTTTAACAATATATAGAGTTATAGAACTCCGAATCAAGCTAAATTTGTGGCGTTGGAAAGGTAAGACATGAGGCTACAAGTTATATGTTTTGGAAAGAACCCAGTTCGGTCTCTAAGGTAGTCAAAATCGCTAATTAACAAACACTTGGGACATCACCTTGTCCAACCGTTCGTCCATTTTTTAATCAGTATCTTGTCTTACCTCTCCTTAGATTTTTAACTATATCTCGGAGTTATAGAATCTCCGATTCAAGCTAAATTTCTGGCGTTGGAAAGGTAAGACATGAGGCTACAAGTTATACGTTTTGGAAAGAACCAGTTCGGCCTCTAAGGTAGTCAAAATCGCTCATTAACAAACACTTGGACCGTCACCGTCCAAGTGTTACCGTCCATTTTTGAACTATTCTTGTCTCACCTCTCCTTAGATTTTTAACTATATCTAGAGTTATAGAAGTCCGATTCAAGCTAAATCCGTGGCGTTGGAAAGGTAAGACTTGAGGCTACAAGTTATATGTTTTGGAAAGAACCCAGTTCTTCCTCTAAGGTAGTCAAAATCTCTCATTAACAAACACTTGACTGTTACTATCCAACTAGCTATCGCCAATTTTTGAACGTTACTGTCTCATCTCTCCTCAGATTTTTAACTATATATGGAGTTATAGAACTCCGATTCAAGCTAAATTTATGGCGTTGGAAAGGTAAGACTTGAGGCTACAAGTTATACGTTTTGGAAAGAACCCAATTCGGCCTCTAAGGTAGTCAAAATCGCTCATTAACAAACAATTGACCGTCACTTGGTCAAGTGTTATCGTCCATTTTGAACCATTATCGTCTCATCTCTCGCTCAGATTTTTAACAATATATGGAGTTATAGAACTCCGATTCAAGCTAAATTTATGGCGTTGGAAAGGTAAGACATGAGGCTACAAGTTATATGTTTTGGAAAGAACCAAGTTCTTCCTCTAAGGTAGTCAAAATCGCTCATTAACAAACACTTGAATTGTCACTATCCAACCGCTATCGTCCATATTTGAACCATTACTCTCTCATTTCGCCAGATTTTTAACAATATATGGAGTTATAGAACTCCGATTCAAGCTAAATTTGTGGCGTTGGAAAGGTAAGACATGAGGCTACAAGTTATACGTTTTGGAAAGAACCTGGTTCGGCATCTAAGGTAGTCAAAATCGCTCATTAACAAACACTTGACGTCACTGTCCAAGTGTTACCGTCCATTTTTGACCGTATCTTGTCTCACCTCTCCTTAGATTTTTAACTATTTCGGAGTTATAGAATCTCCTATTCAAGCTAAATCTGTGGCTTTGGAAAGGTAAGACATGAGGATACAAGTTATACGTTTTGGAAAGAACCTAGTTCGGCATCTAAGGTAGTCAAAATCGGTCATTAATAAACACTTGACTGTCACCGTCCAACCGCATCGTCCATTTTGAATCAAGTATCTTGTCTTACCTCTCCTTAGATTTTTAACTATATCCGGAGTTATAAAAGTCCGATTCAAGCTAAATCTATGGCGTTGGAAAGGTAAGACTTGAGGCTACAAGTTATACGTTTTGGAAAGAACACAATTCTTCCTCTAAGGTAGTCAAAATCGCTCATTAACAAACAATTGACTGTCACCGTCCCAACAATTATCGTCCATTTTGAAGACTATTCTTCATCTCATCTCGCAGATTTTTAACAATATATGGAGTTATAGAACTCCGATTCAAACTAAAGTTGTGGCGTTGGAAAGGTAAGACATGAGGCTACAAGTTATACGTTTTGGAAAGAACCTAGTTCGGCCTCTAAGGTAGTCAAAATCGCTCATTAACAAACACTTGGACAGCCACTGCCCAAGTGTTACCGTCCATTTTTGAACTATTCTCCGTCTCACCTCTCCTTAGATTTTTAACTATTTCGGAGTTATAGAATCTCCTATTCAAGCTAAATCCGTGGCTTTGGAAAGGTAAGACATGAGGCTACAAGTTATACGTTTTGGAAAGAACCTAGTTCGACATCTAAGGTAGTCAAAATCGCTCATTAACAAACACTTGAGTCATCCTTGTCCAACTCACTGTCCATTTTTGAATCAAGTATCGTGTTTACCTCTCCTTAGATTTTTAACTATATCTCGGGAGTTATAAAAGTCCGATTCAAGCTAAATCTGTGGCGCTGGAAAGGTAAGACTTGAGGCTACAAGTTATACGTTTTGGAAAGAACACAATTCTTCCTCTAAGGTAGTCAAAATCGCTCATTAACAAACAATTGGACCATCCCGTCCAACCATTCATGTCCATTTTTGAAGCGTTCATCGTCTCATCTCTGCTCAGATTTTTAACAATATATAGAGTTATAGAACTCCGATTCAAGCTAAATTTGTGGCGTTGGAAAGGTAAGACATGAGGCTACAAGTTATATGTTTTGGAAAGAACCCAGTTCTTCCTCTAAGGTAGTCAAAATCGCTCATTAACAAACACTTGAACCGTCACTATCCAAGCATTATCGTCCATATTTGAACTGTTACTATCTCATCTCTCGCTCGGATTTTTAACAATATATGGAGTCATAGAACTCCGATTCAAGCTAAATTTCTGGCGTTGGAAAGGTAAGACATGAGGCTACAAGTTATACGTTTTGGAAAGAACCCGGTTCGGCCTCTAAGGTAGTCAAAATCGCTCATTAACAAACACTTGGGTCACCTTCCAAGTGTTACCGTCCATTTTTGAATCTGTTCTGTCTCACCTCTCCTTAGATTTTTAACTATATCTCGGAGTTATAGAAGTCCGATTCAAGCTAAATCTATGGCGTTGGAAAGGTAAGACTTGAGGCTACAAGTTATATGTTTTGGAAAGAACCCAGTTCTTCCTCTAAGGTAGTCAAAATCTCTCATTAACAAACACTTGGACCGTTACTATCCAACGTTATCGCCAATTTTTGAACGCATTAGTGTCTCATCTCTCCTCAGATTTTTAACTATATATGGAGTTATAGAACTCCGATTCAAGCTAAATCTGTGGCTTTGGAAAGGTAAGACATGAGGCTACAAGTTATACGTTTTGGAAAGAACCTAGTTCGGCATCTAAGGTAGTCAAAATCGCTCATTAACAAACATTTGGACTGACATCCTTTGTCAACCGTTATTCTTGTCCATTTTTGAGTATTCTTGTCTTACCTCTCCTTAGATTTTTAACTTTATCTGGAGTTATAAAAGTCCGATTCAAGCTAAATCTGTAGGCGTTGGAAAGGTAAGACTTGACGATACAAGTTATACGTTTTTGGAAAGAACACAATTCTTCCTCTAAGGTAGTCAAAATCGCTCATTAACAAACAATTGACCGTCACCTGCCCAACCGTTATCGTCCATTTTTGAACTCATTCTTGCTCTCATCTCTGGCTCAGATTTTTAACAATATATGGAGTTATAGAACTCCGATTCAAGCTAAATTTGTGGCGTTGGAAAGGTAAGACATGAGGCTACAAGTTATATGTTTTGGAAAGAACCAAGTTCTTCCTCTAAGGTAGTCAAAATCGCTCATTAACAAACACTTGAATTGTCACTATCCAACCATTCATGTCCATATTTGAACTGTTACTATCTCATTTCGCCCTCAGATTTTTAACAATATATGGAGTTATAGAACTCCGATTCAAGCTAAATTTGTGGCGTTGGAAAGGTAAGACATGAGGCTACAAGTTATACGTTTTGGAAAGAACCCAGTTCGGCATCTAAGGTAGTCAAAATCGCTCATTAACAAACACTTGACCGTCCTCTGTCCAAGTGTTACCGTCCATTTTTGAACCCATTCTTGTCTCACCTCTCCTTAGATTTTTAACTATTTCGGAGTTCTAGAATCTCCTATTCAAGCTAAATCGTGGCTTTGGAAAGGTAAGACATGAGGATACAAGTTATACGTTTTGGAAAGAACCTAGTTCGGCATCTAAGGTAGTCAAAATCGCTCATTAACAAACACTTGGGTATCACGTTTGTCAAGCATTCTGTCCATTTTTGAACTGTTACTGTCTTACCTCTCCTTAGATTTTTAACTATATCTGGAGTTATAAAAGTCCGATTCAAGCTAAATCTATGGCGTTGGAAAGGTAAGACTTGAGGCTACAAGTTATACGTTTTGGAAAGAACACAATTCTTCCTCTAAGGTAGTCAAAATCGCTCATTAACAAACAATTGGTCACATCCTTGTCCAACCGTTACTTGTCCATTTTTGAAGTATTCTTGTCTCATCTCTCGCTCAGATTTTTAACAATATATGGAGTTATAGAACTCCGATTCAAACTAAATTTGTGGCGTTGGAAAGGTAAGACATGAGGCTACAAGTTATACGTTTTGGAAAGAACCCGGTTCGGCCTCTAAGGTAGTCAAAATCGCTCATTAACAAACACTTGAGGTCACATCCTTGTCCAAGTGTTACCGTCCATTTTTGAAGCTATTCTTGTCTCACCTCTCCTTAGATTTTTAACTATTTCGGAGTTATAGAATCTCCGATTCAAGCTAAATCGTGGCTTTGGAAAGGTAAGACATGAGGCTACAAGTTATACGTTTTGGAAAGAACCTAGTTCGGCATCTAAGGTAGTCAAAATCGCTCATTAACAAACACTTGACCGTCACCGTCCAAGTGTTACCGTCCATTTTTGAATCATTCTTGCTCTCACCTCTCCTTAGATTTTTAACTATTTCTAGAGTTATAGAATCTCCGATTCAAGCTAAATCGTGGCTTTGGAAAGGTAAGACATGAGGCTACAAGTTATACGTTTTGGAAAGAACCTAGTTCGGCATCTAAGGTAGTCAAAATCGCTCATTAACAAACACTTGGTCATCCATTGTCCAACCGCATTCCGTCCATTTTTGAACTATTCTTAGTTTTACCTCTCCTTAGATTTTTAACTATATCTGGAGTTATAAAAGTCCGATTCAAGCTAAATCTGTGGCGCTGGAAAGGTAAGACTTGAGGCTACAAGTTATACATTTTGGAAAGAACACAATTCTTCCTCTAAGGTAGTCAAAATCGCTCATTAACAAACAATTGGACGTCATCCTGTCCAAACCATTCTTGTCCATTTTGAACTGTTATTCTTGTCTCATCTCTCGCTCAGATTTTTAACAATATATAGAGTTATAGAACTCCGATTCAAGCTAAATTTGTGGCGTTAGAAAGGTAAGACATGAGGCTACAAGTTATATGTTTTGGAAAGAACCCAGTTCTTCCTCTAAGGTAGTCAAAATCGCTCATTAACAAACACTTGAACCTCACTATCCAACCGTTATCGTCCATATTTGAATCAATATCGCTCTCACCTCTCCTTAGATTTTTAACTATTTTCGGAGTTATAGAATCTCCGATTCAAGCTAAATCTGTGGCTTTGGAAAGGTAAGACATGAGGCTACAAGTTATACGTTTTGGAAAGAACCTAGTTCGGCATCTAAGGTAGTCAAAATCGCTCATTAACAAACACTTGACTGCCACCTTCGTCCAACTGTTACTGTCCATTTTTGAACTGTTACTGTCTCACCTCTCCTTAGATTTTTAACTATTTCTGGAGTTATAGAATCTCCGATTCAAGCTAAATCTGTGGCTTTGGAAAGGTAAGACATGAGGCTACAAGTTATACGTTTTGGAAAGAACCTAGTTCGGCATCTAAGGTAGTCAAAATCGCTCATTAACAAACACTTGAGTGTCACTTGTCCAAGTGTTACTGTCCATTTTTGACTATTCTCGTCTCACCTCTCCTTAGATTTTTAACTATTTCTAGAGTTATAGAATCTCCGATTCAAGCTAAATCGTGGCTTTGGAAAGGTAAGACATGAGGCTACAAGTTATACGTTTTGGAAAGAACCTAGTTCGGCATCTAAGGTAGTCAAAATCGCTCATTAACAAACACTTGAATTGTCACTATCCAACCGTTATCGTCCATATTTGAAGCTGTTACTATCTCATTTCGCTCAGATTTTTAACAATATATGGAGTTATAGAACTCCGATTCAAGCTAAATCCTGTGGCTTTGGAAAGGTAAGACATGAGGCTACAAGTTATACGTTTTGGAAAGAACCTAGTTCGGCATCTAAGGTAGTCAAAATCGCTCATTAACAAACATTTGATCCTTTGTCCAAGTGTTATCGTCCATTTTTGAAGCTTATCTGTCTTACCTCTCCTTAGATTTTTAACTTTATCGGAGTTATAAAAGTCCGATTCAAGCTAAATTCGTGGGCGTTGGAAAGGTAAGACTTGACGATACAAGTTATACGTTTTGGAAAGAACACAATTCTTCCTCTAAGGTAGTCAAAATCGCTCATTAACAAACAATTGAGTCTCATCCTGTCCAATCATATCTGTCCATTTTTGAACCATATCGTGTCTCATCTCTGCTCAGATTTTTAACAATATATGGAGTTATAGAACTCCGATTCAAGCTAAATTTGTGGCGTTGGAAAGGTAAGACATGAGGCTACAAGTTATATGTTTTGGAAAGAACCAAGTTCTTCCTCTAAGGTAGTCAAAATCGCTCATTAACAAACACTTGAATTGTCACTATCCAACATGTTATCGTCCATATTTGAACTGTTACTATCTCATTTCTGCTCAGATTTTTAACAATATATGGAGTTATAGAACTCCGATTCAAGCTAAATTTGTGGCGTTGGAAAGGTAAGACATGAGGCTACAAGTTATACGTTTTGGAAAGAACCCGGTTCGGCATCTAAGGTAGTCAAAATCGCTCATTAACAAACACTTGGACTGTCCTTTGTCAAGTGTTACTGTCCATTTTTGAACTGTTACTGTCTCACCTCTCCTTAGATTTTTAACTATTTCTGGAGTTATAGAATCTCCTATTCAAGCTAAATCTGTGGCTTTGGAAAGGTAAGACATGAGGATACAAGTTATACGTTTTGGAAAGAACCTAGTTCGACATCTAAGGTAGTCAAAATCGCTCATTAACAAACACTTGAATTGTCACTATCCAAGCTGTTTCGTCCATATTTGAACCATTACTATCTCATTTCTGCTCAGATTTTTAACAATATATGGAGTTATAGAACTCCGATTCAAGCTAAATCTGTGGCTTTGGAAAGGTAAGACATGAGGCTACAAGTTATACGTTTTGGAAAGAACCTAGTTCGGCATCTAAGGTAGTCAAAATCGCTCATTAACAAACACTTGACCGTCACGTCCAAGCATGTCTCTGTCCATTTTTGAAGATGTCTATCTGTTTTACCTCTCCTTAGATTTTTAACTATACTCCGGAGTTATAAAAGTCCGATTCAAGCTAAATCTGTGGCGTTGGAAAGGTAAGACTTGAGGCTACAAGTTATACATTTTGGAAAGAACACAATTCTTCCTCTAAGGTAGTCAAAATCGCTCATTAACAAACAATTGGACACATCCTTGTCCAATGCATTCTATCGTCCATTTTTGAATTCTTGTCTCATCTCTCCTCAGATTTTTAACAATATATAGAGTTATAGAACTCCGATTCAAGCTAAATTTGTGGCGTTAGAAAGGTAAGACATGAGGCTACAAGTTATATGTTTTGGAAAGAACCCAGTTCTTCCTCTAAGGTAGTCAAAATCGCTCATTAACAAACACTTGAACTGTCACTATCCAACGCTTTCTGTCCATATTTGGCATTCTTGTCTCACCTCTCCTTAGATTTTTAACTATTTCGGAGTTATAGAATCTCCGATTCAAGCTAAATCTGTGGCTTTGGAAAGGTAAGACATGAGGCTACAAGTTATACGTTTTGGAAAGAACCTAGTTCGGCATCTAAGGTAGTCAAAATCGCTCATTAACAAACACTTGGACTGTCCTTTGTCCAAGTGTTATCGTCCATTTTTGAACTATTCTTGTCTCACCTCTCCTTAGATTTTTAACTATTTACGGAGTTATAGAATCTCCGATTCAAGCTAAATCTGTGGCTTTGGAAAGGTAAGACATGAGGCTACAAGTTATACGTTTTGGAAAGAACCTAGTTCGGCATCTAAGGTAGTCAAAATCGCTCATTAACAAACACTTGGACTCAGCATCCTTGTCCAAGTGTTATCCTGTCCATTTTTGAACTATTCTTGTCTCACCTCTCCTTAGATTTTTAACTATTTCTAGAGTTATAGAATCTCCGATTCAAGCTAAATCTGTGGCTTTGGAAAGGTAAGACATGAGGCTACAAGTTATACGTTTTGGAAAGAACCTAGTTCGGCATCTAAGGTAGTCAAAATCGCTCATTAACAAACACTTGAATTGTCACTATCCAACCGTTACCGTCCATATTTGAACCGTTACTATCTCATTTCTCGCGTCAGATTTTTAACAATATATGGAGTTATAGAACTCCGATTCAAGCTAAATCTGTGGCTTTGGAAAGGTAAGACATGAGGCTACAAGTTATACGTTTTGAAAATAACCTAGTTCGGCATCTAAGGTAGTCAAAATCGCTCATTAACAAACATTTGGACATCCTTTGTCCAACCATTATCGTCCATTTTTGAATCTGATTCTTGTCTTACCTCTCCTTAGATTTTTAACTTTATCTCGGAGTTATAAAAGTCCGATTCAAGCTAAATACGTAGGCGTTGGAAAGGTAAGACTTGACGATACAAGTTATACGTTTTGGAAAGAACACAATTCTTCCTCTAAGGTAGTCAAAATCGCTCATTAACAAACAATTGGATGACATCGTCCAACCAAGTTATTCTTGTCCATTTTTGAACTCATTCTTGTCTCATCTCTCGCTCAGATTTTTAACAATATATGGAGTTATAGAACTCCGATTCAAGCTAAATTTGTGGCGTTGGAAAGGTAAGACATGAGGCTACAAGTTATATGTTTTGGAAAGAACCAAGTTCTTCCTCTAAGGTAGTCAAAATCGCTCATTAACAAACACTTGAATTGTCACTATCCAACGTTATTCTGTCCATATTTGAACTGTTACTATCTCATTTCTGCTCGGATTTTTAACAATATATGGAGTTATAGAACTCCGATTCAAGCTAAATTTGTGGCGTTGGAAAGGTAAGACATGAGGCTACAAGTTATACGTTTTGGAAAGAACCCAGTTCGGCATCTAAGGTAGTCAAAATCGCTCATTAACAAACACTTGGTCATCCTTTGTCCAGGTGTTACTGTCCATTTTTGAAGTTATATCTGTCTCACCTCTCCTTAGATTTTTAACTATTTCGGAGTTATAGAATCTCCTATTCAAGCTAAATCGTGGCTTTGGAAAGGTAAGACATGAGGATACAAGTTATACGTTTTGGAAAGAACCTAGTTCGGCATCTAAGGTAGTCAAAATCGCTCATTAACAAACACTTGACCGGTCATCCGTCCAATTGTTACTGTCCATTTTTGAACGTTATTCTTGTCTTACCTCTCCTTAGATTTTTAACTATATCTGGAGTTATAAAAGTCCGATTCAAGCTAAATCTATGGCGTTGGAAAGGTAAGACTTGAGGCTACAAGTTATACGTTTTGGAAAGAACACAATTCTTCCTCTAAGGTAGTCAAAATCGCTCATTAACAAACAATTGGCACATCCTTGTCCAACCATTCGTGTCCATTTTTGAACCGTTATCTTGTCTCATCTCTCGCTCAGATTTTTAACAATATATAGAGTTATAGAACTCCGATTCAAGCTAAATTTGTGGCGTTGGAAAGGTAAGACATGAGGCTACAAGTTATATGTTTTGGAAAGAACCCAGTTCTTCCTCTAAGGTAGTCAAAATCGCTCATTAACAAACACTTGAACCGTCACTATCCAACGTTCTTGTCCATATTTGAACTGTTACTATCTCATCTCTCGTCAGATTTTTAACAATATATGGAGTCATAGAACTCCGATTCAAGCTAAATTTCTGGCGTTGGAAAGGTAAGACATGAGGCTACAAGTTATACGTTTTGGAAAGAACCCAGTTCGGCCTCTAAGGTAGTCAAAATCGCTCATTAACAAACACTTGGACCATCCTTTGTCCAAGTGTTACCGTCCATTTTTGAACTATTATTGCTCTCACCTCTCCTTAGATTTTTAACTATATCTCGGAGTTATAGAAGTCCGATTCAAGCTAAATCTATGGCGTTGGAAAGGTAAGACTTGAGGCTACAAGTTATATGTTTTGGAAAGAACCCAGCTTCTTCCTCTAAGGTAGTCAAAATCTCTCATTAACAAACACTTGGACTGTTACTATCCAACTGTTCTGCCAATTTTTGAACTGTTAGTGTCTCATCTCTCCTCAGATTTTTAACTATATATGGAGTTATAGAACTCCGATTCAAGCTAAATCTGTGGCTTTGGAAAGGTAAGACATGAGGCTACAAGTTATACGTTTTGGAAAGAACCTAGTTCGGCATCTAAGGTAGTCAAAATCGCTCATTAACAAACATTTGGACTGTCACCTTTGTCCAACCGTATCTTGTCCATTTTTGAACTATTCTTGTATTACCTCTCCTTAGATTTTTAACTTTATCTCGGAGTTATAAAAGTCCGATTCAAGCTAAATCGTGGCGTTGGAAAGGTAAGACTTGACGATACAAGTTATACGTTTTGGAAAGAACACAATTCTTCCTCTAAGGTAGTCAAAATCGCTCATTAACAAACAATTGGACTGTCATCCTTGTCCAACCGTTATCTTGTCCATTTTTGAACTATTCTTGTCTCATCTCTGGCTCGAGATTTTTAACAATATATAGAGTTATAGAACTCCGATTCAAGCTAAATTTGTGGCGTTGGAAAGGTAAGACATGAGGCTA
This sequence comes from Populus x sibirica, assembly GCA_019202695.1. Taxonomy (NCBI): domain Eukaryota; kingdom Viridiplantae; phylum Streptophyta; class Magnoliopsida; order Malpighiales; family Salicaceae; genus Populus; species Populus x sibirica. The sequence continues at coordinate 18,814 of JAGMVL010000064.1, forward strand.
CAAGTTATATGTTTTGGAAAGAACCCAGTTCGGTCTCTAAGGTAGTCAAAATCGCTAATTAACAAACACTTGGATCGTCACTTTGTCCAACTGTTATCGTCCATTTTTTAACTGTTACTTGTCTTACCTCTCCTTAGATTTTTAACTATATCTGGAGTTATAGAATCTCCGATTCAAGCTAAATTTCGGCGTTGGAAAGGTAAGACATGAGGCTACAAGTTATACGTTTTGGAAAGAACCTAGTTCGGCCTCTAAGGTAGTCAAAATCGCTCATTAACAAACACTTGAATTGTCACTATCCAACTATTCTTGTCCATATTTGAACTGTTACTCTCTCATTTCTGCTCAGATTTTTAACAATATATGGAGTTATAGAACTCCGATTCAAGCTAAATTTGTGGCGTTGGAAAGGTAAGACATGAGGCTACAAGTTATACGTTTTGGAAAGAACCCAGTTCGGCATCTAAGGTAGTCAAAATCTCTCATTAACAAACAATTGGACATCCTTTGTCCAAGCATTCTCGTCCATTTTTGAACGTTCTTGTCTCATCTCTGGCTCAGATTTTTAACAATATATGGAGTTATAGAACTCCGATTCAAGCTAAATTTGTGGCGTTGGAAAGGTAAGACATGAGGCTACAAGTTATATGTTTTGGAAAGAACCCAGTTCTTCCTCTAAGGTAGTCAAAATCTCTCATTAACAAACACTTGGACATTTACTATCCAACCTGTTACTCATGCCAATTTTTGAACTGTTACTGTCTCATCTCTCCTCAGATTTTTAACTATATATGGAGTTATAGAACTCCGATTCAAGCTAAATTTATGGCGTTGGAAAGGTAAGACTTGAGGCTACAAGTTATACGTTTTGGAAAGAACCCGGTTCGGCCTCTAAGGTAGTCAAAATCGCTCATTAACAAACAATTGGACTGTCACATTGTCCAACATTCTTGTCCATTTTGAACTCGTTTCTGTCTCATCTCTGCTCAGATTTTTAACAATATATGGAGTTATAGAACTCCGATTCAAGCTAAATTTGTGGCGTTGGAAAGGTAAGACATGAGGCTACAAGTTATATGTTTTGGAAAGAACCCAGTTCTTCCTCTAAGATAGTCAAAATCGCTCATTAACAAACACTTGAATTGTCACTATCCAACTGTTATCTTGTCCATATTTGAACTGTTACTCTCTCATTTCGCTTAGATTTTTAACAATATATGGAGTTATAGAACTCCGATTCAAGCTAAATTTGTGGCGTTGGAAAGGTAAGACATGAGGCTACAAGTTATACGTTTTGGAAAGAACCCAGTTCGGCATCTAAGGTAGTCAAAATCGCTCATTAACAAACACTTGGACCGTCATCCTTTGTCCAAGTGTTACTGTCCATTTTTGAACTATTCCTGTCTCACCTCTCCTTAGATTTTTAACTATTTCAGGAGTTATAGAATCTCCGATTCAAGCTAAATCGTGGCTTTGGAAAGGTAAGACATGAGGATACAAGTTATACGTTTTGGAAAGAACCTAGTTCGGCATCTAAGGTAGTCAAAATCGCTCATTAACAAACACTTGGCCACATCCTTTGTCCAGTATTCTTGTCCATTTTTGACTCATTCTTGTCTTACCTCTCCTTAGATTTTTAACTATATCTGGAGTTATAAAAGTCCGATTCAAGCTAAATCTATGGCGTTGGAAAGGTAAGACTTGAGGCTACAAGTTATATGTTTTGGAAAGAACACAATTCTTCCTCTAAGGTAGTCAAAATCGCTCATTAACAAACAATTGGACTGTCACTGTCCAACTGGTACTGTCCATTTTTTTGATTCTTGTCTCATCTCTCGCTCAGATTTTTAACAATATATGGAGTTATAGAACTCCGATTCAAACTAAATTTGTGGCGTTGGAAAGGTAAGACATGAGGCTACAAGTTATACGTTTTGGAAAGAACCCAGTTCGGCCTCTAAGGTAGTCAAAATCGCTTATTAACAAACACTTGGACCCTTTGTCCAAGTGTTACTCGTCCATTTTTGAGCATTCTTGTCTCACCTCTCCTTAGATTTTTAACTATTTCTCGGAGTTATAGAATCTCCGATTCAAGCTAAATCTCGTGGCTTTGGAAAGGTAAGACATGAGGCTACAAGTTATACGTTTTGGAAAGAACCTAGTTCGGCATCTAAGGTAGTCAAAATCGCTCATTAACAAACACTTGGACCGTCACCTTGTCCAAGTGTTACTGTCCATTTTGAACCGCCATCTTGTCTCACCTCTCCTTAGATTTTTAACTATTTCTAGAGTTATAGAATCTCCGATTCAAGCTAAATCCGTGGCTTTGGAAAGGTAAGACATGAGGCTACAAGTTATACGTTTTGGAAAGAACCTAGTTCGGCATCTAAGGTAGTCAAAATCGCTCATTAACAAACACTTGAATTGTCACTATCCAACATATCGTCCATATTTGAACTGTTACTATCTCATCTCTCGCTCAGATTTTTAACAATATATGGAGTTATAGAACTCCGATTCAAGCTAAATTTATGGCGTTGGAAAGGTAAGACATGAGGCTACAAGTTATACGTTTTGGAAAGAACCCAGTTCGGCCTCTAAGGTAGTCAAAATCGCTCATTAACAAACACTTGGTCATCCTTTGTCCAAGTGTTACCGTCCATTTTTGAACTCATTCTTGTCTCACCTCTCCTTAGATTTTTAACTATATCTAGAGTTATACAAGTCCGATTCAAGCTAAATCCGTGGCGTTGGAAAGGTAAGACTTGAGGCTACAAGTTATATGTTTTGGAAAGAACCCAGTTCTTCCTCTAAGGTAGTCAAAATCTCTCATTAACAAACACTTGGACCGTTACTATATCCAACGCATTCGCCAATTTTTGAACTGTTAGTGTCTCATCTCTCCTTAGATTTTTAACTATATATGGAGTTATAGAACTCCGATTCAAGCTAAATTTATGGCGTTGGAAAGGTAAGACTTGAGGCTACAAGTTATACGTTTTGGAAAGAACCCAGTTCGGCCTCTAAGGTAGTCAAAATCGCTCATTAACAAACAATTGATCTGTCATTGTCCAACATTGTTGTCCATTTTTGAACTATTCTTGTCTCATCTCTGCTCAAATTTTTAACAATATATGGAGTTATAGAACTCCGATTCAAGCTAAATTTGTGGCGTTGGAAAGGTAAGACATGAGGCTACAAGTTATATGTTTTGGAAAGAACCCAGTTCTTCCTCTAAGGTAGTCAAAATCTCTCATTAACAAACACTTGACTGTTACTATCCAACCGTATTCTGCCAATTTTTGAAGCGTTAGTGTCTCATCTCTCCTCAGATTTTTAATCGTATATGGAGTTATAGAACTCCGATTCAAGCTAAATCTATGGCTTTGGAAAGGTAAGACATGAGGCTACAAGTTATACGTTTTGGAAAGAACCTAGTTCGGCATCTAAGGTAGTCAAAATCGCTCATTAACAAACACTTGGGTCATCCTTGTCCAAGTGTTACCGTCCATTTTTGAGCTATTCTTGTCTCACCTCTCCTTAGATTTTTAACTATTTCTAGAGTTATAGAATCTCCGATTCAAGCTAAATCTACGGCTTTGGAAAGGTAAGACATGAGGCTACAAGTTATACGTTTTGGAAAGAACCTAGTTCGGCATCTAAGGTAGTCAAAATCGCTCATTAACAAACACTTGGACATCCTTTGTCCGTCCAAGCATTCTGTCCATTTTTGAAGCTATTGTTTTACCTCTCCTTAGATTTTTAACTATATCTCGGAGTTATAAAAGTCCGATTCAAGCTAAATCGTAGGCGCTGGAAAGGTAAGACTTGAGGCTACAAGTTATACGTTTTGGAAAGAACACAATTCTTCCTCTAAGGTAGTCAAAATCGCTCATTAACAAACAATTGGTATCCTTTGTCCAACTATTCTTGTCCATTTTTGTATTCTTGTCTCATCTCTGCTCAGATTTTTAACAATATATAGAGTTATAGAACTCCGATTCAAGCTAAATTTGTGGCGTTGGAAAGGTAAGACATGAGGCTACAAGTTATATGTTTTGGAAAGAACCCAGTTCTTCCTCTAAGGTAGTCAAAATCGCTCATTAACAAACACTTGAACTGTCACTATCCAACTGTTACTGTCCATATTTGAACTGTTACTATCTCATCTCTGCTCAGATTTTTAACAATATATGGAGTCATAGAACTCCGATTCAAGCTAAATTTATGGCGTTGGAAAGGTAAGACATGAGGCTACAAGTTATACGTTTTGGAAAGAACCCAGTTCGGCCTCTAAGGTAGTCAAAATCGCTCATTAACAAACACTTGGGAATCCACTGTCCAAGTGTTACCGTCCATTTTGGAATCTCTTGTCTCACCTCTCCTTAGATTTTTAACTATATCTAGAGTTATAGAAGTCCGATTCAAGCTAAATCAGTGGCTTTGGAAAGGTAAGACTTGAGGCTACAAGTTATACGTTTTGGAAAGAACCTAGTTCGGCATCTAAGGAAGTCAAAATCGCTCATTAACAAACACTTGGAGTGTCACTGTCCAACTTATTCTGTCCATATTTGAACCGTTACTATCTCATTCTCGCTCAGATTTTTAACAATATATGGAGTTATAGAACTCCGATTCAAGCTAAATTTGTGGCGTTGGAAAGGTAAGACATGAGGCTACAAGTTATATGTTTTGGAAAGAACCCAGTTCTTCCTCTAAGGTAGTCAAAATCGCTCATTAACAAACACTTGAATTGTCACTATCCAAGCATTGTCCATATTTGAACTGTTACTATCTCATTTCGCTCAGATTTTTAACAATATATGGAGTTATAGAACTCCGATTCAAGCTAAATTTGTGGCGTTGGAAAGGTAAGACATGAGGCTACAAGTTATACGTTTTGGAAAGAACCCAGTTCGGCATCTAAGGTAGTTAAAATCGCTCATTAACAAACACTTGGACTGTCACTGTCCAAGTGTTACTGTCCATTTTTGAAGCACTCTTGTCTCACCTCTCCTTAGATTTTTAACTATTTCGGAGTTATAGAATCTCCGATTCAAGCTAAATCGTGGCTTTGGAAAGGTAAGACATGAGGATACAAGTTATACGTTTTGGAAAGAACCTAGTTCGGCATCTAAGGTAGTCAAAATCGCTCATTAACAAACACTTGGACATCCTTTGTCCAACCTATTCGTCCATTTTTGACTGCATTCTTGTCTTACCTCTCCTTAGATTTTTAACTATATCGGAGTTATAAAAGTCCGATTCAAGCAAAATCTATGACGTTGGAAAGGTAAGACTTGAGGCTACAAGTTATACGTTTTGGAAAGAACACAATTCTTCATCTAAGGTAGTCAAAATCGCTCATTAACAAACAATTGGACCGCATCCTTTGTCAACTGTTCTTGTCCATTTTTAACTGTTACTGTCTCATCTCTGCTCAGATTTTTAACAATATATGGAGTTATAGAACTCCGATTCAAACTAAATTTGTGGCGTTGGAAAGGTAAGACATGAGGCTACAAGTTATACGTTTTGGAAAGAACCCAGTTCGGCCTCTAAGGTAGTCAAAATCGCTCATTAACAAACACTTGGATCATCACTGGTCCAAGTGTTACCGTCCATTTTTGAATGTTGCATCGTCTCACCTCTCCTTAGATTTTTAACTATTTCCGGAGTTATAGAATCTCCGATTCAAGCTAAATCGTGGCTTTGGAAAGGTAAGACATGAGGCTACAAGTTATACGTTTTGGAAAGAACCTAGTTCGGCATCTAAGGTAGTCAAAATCGCTCATTAACAAACACTTGGACGTCACTGTCCAAGTGTTATCGTCCATTTTTGAAACTGCATTTACTGTCTCACCTCTCCTTAGATTTTTAACTATTTCTAGAGTTATAGAATCTCCGATTCAAGCTAAATCCGTGGCTTTGGAAAGGTAAGACATGAGGCTACAAGTTATACGTTTTGGAAAGAACCTAGTTCGGCATCTAAGGTAGTCAAAATCGCTCATTAACAAACACTTGGACATCCTTTGTCAAGCATTCTTGTCCATTTTTGAACTATTCTTGTTTTACCTCTCCTTAGATTTTTAACTATATCCGGAGTTATAAAAGTCCGATTCAAGCTAAATTTATGGCGTTGGAAAGGTAAGACTTGAGGCTACAAGTTATACGTTTTGGAAAGAACACAATTCTTCCTCTAAGGTAGTCAAAATCGCTCATTAACAAACAATTGGACATCCTTTGTCAACTTATCGTCCATTTTTGAACTGTTCTTGTCTCATCTCTCTCTTTAGATTTTTAACAATATATAGAGTTATAGAACTCCGATTCAAGCTAAATTTGTGGCGTTGGAAAGGTAAGACATGAGGCTACAAGTTATATGTTTTGGAAAGAACCCAGTTCTTCCTCTAAGGTAGTCAAAATCGCTCATTAACAAACACTTGCACTTGTCACTATCCAACCGTTACTGTCCATATTTGAACTGTTACTATCTCATCTCTCCTTAGATTTTTAACAATATATGGAGTCATAGAACTCCGATTCAAGCTAAATTTATGGCGTTGGAAAGGTAAGACATGAGGCTACAAGTTATACGTTTTGGAAAGAACCCAGTTCGGCCTCTAAGGTAGTCAAAATCGCTCATTAACAAACACTTGGAGTCACCTTGTCCAAGTGTTACCGTCCATTTTTGAAGTATTCTTGTCTCACCTCTCCTTAGATTTTTAACTATATCTCGGAGTTATAGAACTCCGATTCAAGCTAAATTTATGGCGTTGGAAAGGTAAGACTTGAGGCTACAAGTTATATGTTTTGGAAAGAACCCAGTTCTTCCTCTAAGGTAGTCAAAATCTCTCATTAACAAACACTTGATTACATACTATCCAACTGTTCTCCAATTTTGAACTTTTAGTGTCTCATCTCTTCCTAGATTTTTAACTATATATGGAGTTATAGAACTCCGATTCAAGCTAAATTTATGGCGTTGGAAAGGTAAGACATGAGGCTACAAGTTTTACGTTTGGAAAGAACCTAGTTCGGCATCTAAGGTAGTCAAAATCGCTCATTAACAAACACTTGGACCGTCACCTTTGTCCAAGTGTTATCGTCCATTTTTGAACCGTTACTGTCTCACCTCTCCTTAGATTTTTAACTATTTCTAGAGTTATAGAATCTCCGATTCAAGCTAAATTTATGGCGTTGGAAAGGTAAGACATGAGGCTACAAGTTATACGTTTTGGAAAGAACCTAGTTCGGCATCTAAGGTAGTCAAAATCGCTCATTAACAAACACTTGGAGTGTCACTTGTCCAACTCATTCTTGTCCATTTTTGAACTGTTACTATCTCACCTCTCCTCAGATTTTTAACTATATATGGAGTTATAGAACTCCGATTCAAGCTAAATTTATGGCGTTGGAAAGGTAAGACATGAGGCTACAAGTTATATGTTTTGGAAAGAACCCAGTTCTTCCTCTAAGGTAGTCAAAATCGCTCATTAACAAACACTTGGATTGTCACTATCCAACCTGTTACTCGTCCATATTTGAACTGTTACTATCTCACATCTCCTTAGATTTTTAACAATATATGGAGTTATAGAACTTCGATTCAGGCTAAATCTATGGCGTTGGAAAGGTAAGACATGAGGCTACAAGTTATATGTTTTGGAAAGAACCCAGTTCTTCCTCTAAGGTAGTTAAAATCGCTCCTTAACAAACACTTGACGCCATCCTTTGTCCAAGTGTTACTGTCCATTTTTAACTGTTATTGTCTCACCTCTCCTTAGATTTTTAACTATATCTCGGAGTTATAGAATCCAATTCAAGCTAAATTTGTGGCTTTGGAAAGGTAAGACATGAGGATACAAGTTATTACGTTTTGGAAAGAACCTAGTTCGCCATCTAAGGTAGTCAAAATGGCTCATTAACAAACACTTGGACCTTTGTCCAACCGTTACTGTCCATTTTTGAACTGTTACTATCTAAGCTCTTCTTAGATTTTTAACTATATCTGGAGTTATAGAACTCCGATTCAAGCAAAATTTATGGCGTTGGAAAGGTAAGACTTGAGGCTACAAGTTATATGTTTTGGAAAGAACGCAATTCTTCCTCTAAGGTAGTCAAAATCGCTCATTAACAAACAATTGGACATCCTTTGTCCAACTGTTACTGCTGTCCATTTTGAACTGTTACTCTCTCACCTCTCCTCAGATTTTTAACAATATATGGAGTTATAGAACTCCGATTCAAACTAAATTTGTGGCGTTGGAAAGGTAAAACATGAGGCTACAAGTTATATGTTGGAAACAACCCAGTTCTTCCTCTAAGGTAGTCAAAATCGCTCATTAACAAACACTTGGACTATTATTGTCCAACTGTTACCGTCCATTTTTGAACCGTTATTCTTGTCTCACCTCTCCTTAGATTTTTAACTATTTCTAGAGTTATAGAATCTCCGATTCAAGCGAAGTTTATGGCTTTGGAAAGGTAAGACATGAGGCTACAAGTTATACGTTTTGGAAAGAACCTAGTTCGGCCTCTAAGGTAGTCAAAATGGCTCATTAACAAACACTTGAACCGTCACCGTCCAATTATTCTTGTCCATTTTTGAACTATTCTTGTTCTTACCTCTCCTTAGATTTTTAACTATATCTGGAGTTATAGAAGTCCGATTCAAACTAAATTTATGGCGTTGGAAAGGTAAGACATGAGGCTACAAGTTATACGTTTTGGAAAGAACACAGTTCTTCCTCTAAGGTAGTCAAAATCGCTCATTAACAAACAATTGGACTTGACTTGTCCACTGTCCAATTCTTGTCCATTTTTGAACCGTTATTCTCTCTCATCTCTGCTCAGATTTTTAACAATATATAGAGTTATAGAACTCCGATTCAAGCTAAATTTGTGGCGTTGGAAAGGTAAGACATGAGGCTACAAGTTATACGTTTTGGAAAGAACCCAGTTCTTCCTCTAAGGTAGTCAAAATCTCTCATTAACAAACACTTGACATCCTTTGTCAATTGTTACTCTCCATTTTTGGAATTCTTGTCTAGACCTCTCCTTAGATTTTTAACTATATTTGGAGTTATAGAACTCCGATTCAAGCTAAGTTTATGGCGTTGGAAAGGTAAGACTTGAGGCTACAAGTTATATGTTTTGGAAAGAACCCAGTTCTTCCTCTAAGGTAGTCAAAATCGCTCATTAACAAACACTTGACCGTACTATCCAACTGATTCTTGTCCATTTTTGAACTGTTACTGTCTGACCTCTCCTTAGATTTTTAACTATATATGGAGTTATAGAACTCCGATTCAAGCTAAATTTGTGGCGTTGGAAAGGTAAGACATGAGGCTACAAGTTATACGTTTTGGAAAGAACCTAGTTCGGCATCTAAGGTAGTCAAAATCGCTCATTAACAAACACTTGGACTCACGTCCACTCAAGTATCTGTCCATTTTTGATCGTCTTACCTCTCCTTAGATTTTTAACTATATCCGGAGTTATAAAAGTCCGATTCAAGCTAAATTTGTGGCGTTGGAAAGGTAAGACTTGAGGCTACAAGTTATACGTTTTGGAAAGAACGCAATTCTTCCTCTAAGGTAGTCAAAATCGCTCATTAACAAACAATTGGACTGTCCTTTGTCCAACTGTTCTTGTCCATTTTATGAACGTTATTGTCTAACACTCTCTCTTAGATTTTTTAACTATATCTGGAGTTATAGAACTCCGACTCAATCAAAATTTATGGCGTTGGTAAGGTTAGATATGAGGCTACAAGTTATATGTTTTGGAAAGAACCCAGTTCTTCCTCTCAGGTAGTCAAAATCGCTCATTAACAAACACTTGGTATCCTTTGTCCAACCGTATTCGTCCATTTTTGAACTGTTACTGTCTCACCTCTCCTTAGATTTTTAACTATATATGGAGTTATAGAACTCCGATTCAAGCTAAATTTATGGCGTTGGAAAGGTAAGACATGAGGCTACAAGTTATACGTTTTGAAAAGAACCCAGTTCTTCTTCTAAGGCAGTCAAAATCGCTCATTAACAAACACTTGACCGTTGTCCAAGTGTTACTCTCCATTTTTGAGCGTATCTTGTCTCACCTCTCCTAGAGTTTTAACTATTATCTCGGAGTTATAGAACTCTGACTCAATCAAAGTTTATGGCGTTGGAAAGGTAAAACATAAGGCTACAAGTTATACGTTTTGAAAAGAACCCAGTACTTCTTCTAAGGTAGTCAAAATCTCTCATTAACAAACACTTGGATTTATTCTTGTCCAACTGTTACTCTCCATTTTTGAACTGTTACTGTCTCACCTCTCCTCAGATTTTTAACTATATCTGGAGTTATAGAACTCCGATTCAAGCGAAGTTTATGGCGTTGGATAGGTAAGACATGAGCCTACAAGTTTTATGTTTGGAAAGAACCCAGTTTTGCCTCCAAGGTAGTCAAAATGGCTCATTAACAAACACTTGGACTGTCATTGTCCAACTGTTCTTGTCCATTTTTGAAGTATTCTTGTCTCACCTCTCCTTAGATTTTTAATTATATCCGGAATTATAGAACTCCGATTCAAGCTAAATTTGTGGCGTTGGAAAGGTAAGACATGAGGCTACAAGTTATATGTTTTGGAAAGAACGCAATTCTTCCTCTCAGGTAGTCAAAATTGCTCATTAACAAACACTTGGACTATCATTGTCCAAGCATTCATCGTCCATTTTTGAACTGTTACTCTCTCACCTCTCCTAGATTTTTAACTATATCCGGAGTTATAGAACTCCGATTCAAGCTAAATTTGTGGCGTTGGAAAGGTAAGACATGAGGCTACAAGTTATACGTTTGGGAAAGAACCCAGTTCTTCTTCTAAGGTAGTCAAAATCTCTCATTAACAAACATTTGAGATTCTTGTCCAACTGTTACGGTCCATTTTTGAACATTCTTGTTAGACCTCTCCTTAGATTTTTTACTATATTTGGAGTTATGGAACTCCGATTCAAGCTAAATTTATGGCGTTGGAAAGGTAAGACATGAGGCTACAAGTTATACGTTTTGGAAAGAACCTAGTTCTTCCTCTTAGGTAGTCAAAATCGCTCATTAACAAACACTTGGACCGTCATCCTTTGTCCAACCGCTTTACTTGTCCATTTTTGAACAGTTACTGTCTCACCTCTCCTTAGATTTTTAACTATATCTGGAGTTATAGAACTCCGATTCAAGCTAAATCTGTGGCGTTGGAAAGGTAAGACATGAGGCTACAAGTTATACGTTTTGGAAAGAACACAATTCTTCCTCTAAGGTAGTCAAAATCGCTCATTAACAAACACTTGACTACACTCTTGTCCAACTGTTACTCTCCATTTTTTAACTGTGACTATCTCACCTCTCTTCAGAGTTTTAACTATATCTGGAGTTATAGAACTCTGACTCAATCAAAATTTATGGCGTTGGAAAGGTAAGACATGAGGCTACAAGTTATACGTTTTGAAAAGAACCCAGTTCTTCTTCTAAGGAAGTCAAAATCTCTCATTAACAAACACTTGGACTGTTACTATCCAACTGTTACTCTCCATTTTTGAACTATTACTGTCTCACCTCTCCTCAGATTTTTAACTATATCTGGAGTTATAGAACTCCGATTCAAGCGAAATTTATGGCGTTGGATAGGTAAGATATGAGCCTACAAGTTTTATGTTTGGAAAGAACCCAGTTCGCCTCCAAGGTAGTCAAAATGGCTCATTAACAAACACTTGACCGGTCATCCTTGTCCAAGTGTTCTTGTCCATTTTTGAACTATTCTTGTCTCACCTCTCCTTAGATTTTTAATTATATACGGAATTATAGAACTCCGATTCAAGCTAAATTTGTGGCGTTGGAAAGGTAAGACATGAGGCTACAAGTTATATGTTTTGGAAAGAACGCAGTTCTTCCTCTCAGGTAGTCAAAATGGCTCATTAACACATACTTGGACTGTCACTGTCCAACTGTTACTGTCCATTTTTGAACTGTTACTCTCTCACCTCTACTCAGATTTTTAACTATATCTGGAATTATAGAACTCCGATTCAAGCTAAATTTGTGGCGTTGTAAAGGTAAGACATGAGGCTACAAGTTATACGTTTTGGAAAGAACCCAGTTCTTCTTCTAAGGCAGTCAAAATCTCTCATGAACAAACATTTGAATCATTCTTTGTCCAAGCTATTACGGTCCATTTTTGCTACTTCTTGTTAGACCTCTCCTCAGATTTTTTACTATATTTGGAGTTATAGAACTCCGATTCAAGCTAAGTTTATGGCGTTGCAAAAGGTAAGACATGAGGCTACAAGTTATACGTTTTGGAAAGAACGCAGTTCTTCCTCTTAGGTAGTCAAAATCGCTCATTAACAAACACTTGACTGTCACTTTGTCCAACTTTACTTGTCCATTTTTGAACTTTTACTGTCTAAGCTCTTCTTAGATTTTTAACTATATGTGGCATTATAGAACTCCGATTCAAGCGAAGTTTATGGCGTTGGAAAGGTAAGACATGAGGCTACAAGTTATATGTTTTGGAAAGAACGCAGTTCTTCCTCTAAGGTAGTCAAAATCGCTCATTAACAAACCCTTGGTCATCCTTTGTCCAAGTGTTCTTATCGTCCATTTTTGAAGTATTACTCTCTCACCTCTCCTCAGATTTTTAACTATATCTGGAATTATAGAACTCCGATTCAAGCTAAATTTATGGCGTTGGAAAGGTAAGACATGAGGCTACAAGTTATACGTTTTGGAAAGAACGCAGTTCTTCCTCTCAGGTAGTCAAAATCGCTCATTAACAAACACTTGGTATTCTTGTCCAACCTGTTACTCTCCATTTTTGAACTGTTACTCTCTCACATCTCCTTAGATTTTTAACTATATCTGGAGTTATAGAACTCCGATTCAAGCGAAGTTTATGGCGTTGGAAAGGTAAGAGATGAGGCTACAAGTTATATGTTTTGGAAAGAACGCAGTTCTTCCTCTCAGGTAGTCAAAATCGCTCATTAATAAACACTTGAGTCATCCTTTGTCCAACATTACTTGTCCATTTTTTAACTATTCTTGTGTGACCTCTCCTTAGATTTTTAACTATATCTGGAGTTAGAGAATCCAATTCAAGCTAAATTTGTGGCGTTGGAAAGGTAAGACATGAGCCTACAAGTTTTATGTTCGTAAAGAACCCAGTTCTGCCTATAAGGTAGTCAAAATGGCTCATTAACAAACACTTGAGTACATCCTTTGTCCAACTGTTACTGTCCATTTTTGAACTGTTACTATCTAAGCTCTTCTTAGATTTTTAACTATATTTGGAGTTATAGAACTCCGATTCAAGCGAAGTTTATGGCGTTGGAAAGGTAAGACATGAGGCTACAAGTTATATGTTTTGGAAAGAACGCAGTTCTTCCTCTAAGGTAGTCAAAATCGCTCATTAACAAACCCTTGGTACATCCTTTGTCCAAGCTGTTCTTGTCCATTTTTGAACTGTTACTCTCTCACCTCTCCTCAGATTTTTAACTATATCTGGAATTATAGAACTCCGATTCAAGCTAAATTTGTGGCGTTGGAAAGGTAAGACATGAGGCTACAAGTTATATGTTTTGGAAACAACCCAGTTCTTCCTCTAAGGTAGTCAAAATCGCTCGATTAACAAACACTTGGACATGTCTTCTTGTCCATTTTTGAAGCTATTCTTGTCTCACCTCTCCTTAGATTTTTAACTATGTCTGGAGTTATAGAACTCCGATTCAAGCGAAGTTTATGGCGTTGGAAAGGTAAGACACGAGGCTACAAGTTATATGTTTTGGAAAGAACGCAGTTCTTTCTCTGAGGTAGTCAAAATCGCTCATTAACAAACTCTTGGACTGTCACTGTCCAACTGTTACTCTCCATTTTTGAACTGTGACTGTCTCACCTCTCCTCAGAGTTTTAACTATATCTGGAGTTATAGAACTCCGACTCAATCAAAATTTATGGCGTTGGAAAGGTTAGATATGAGGCTACAAGTTATACGTTTTGGAAAGAACCCAGTTCTGCCTCTAAGGTAGTCAAAATGGCTCATTAACAAACACTTGCACATTCTTGTCCAACTATTCTTGTCCATTTTTGAACTGTTACTATCTCACCTCTCCTTATTTTTTAACTATATCTGGAATTATAGAACTCCGATTCAAACAAAATTTATGGCGTTGGAAAGGTAAGAAATGAGGCTACAAGTTATAGGTTTTGGAAAGAACGCAGTTCTTCCTCTCAGGTAGTCAAAATCGCTCATTAACAAACACTTGGTCATCCTTTGTCCAAGTGTTATTGTCCATTTTTGAACTCTATTCTTGTCTCACCTCTCCTTAGATTTTTAACTATATCTGGAGTTATAGAACTCCGATTCAAGCGAAGTTTATAGCGTTGGAAAGATAAGACACGAGGCTACAAGTTATATGTTTTGGAAAGAACACAGTTCTTCCTCTGAGGTAGTCAAAATCGCTCATTAACAAACACTTGACTTGTACTATCCCTTGTCAACTGTTACCTGTATGACCTCTCCTTAGATTTTTAACTATATCTGGAGTTACAGAACTCCGATTCAAGCTAAATTTATGGCGTTTGAAAGGTAAGACACGAGGCTACAAGTTATATGTTTTGGAAAGAACACAGTTCTTCCTCTCAGGTAGTCAAAATCGCTCATTAACAAACACTTGGAGTCATCCTTTGTCCAACTGTTACTGTCCATTTTTGAACTGTTACTGTCTAACCTCTCCTTAGATTTTTTACTATATCTGGAGTTATAGAATTCCGACTCAATCAAAATTTATGGCGTTTGAAAGGTAAGACACGAGGCTACAAGTTATACGTTTTGGAAAGAACACAGTTCTTCCTCTCAGGTAGTCAAAATCGCTCATTAACAAACACTTGGAGCATCCTTTGTCCAACCTGTTACTGTCCATTTTTGAACTATTCTTGTCTAACCTCTCCTTAGATTTTTTACTATATATCGGAGTTATAGAATTCCGACTCAATCAAAATTTATGGCGTTTGAAAGGTAAGACACGAGGCTACAAGTTATACGTTTTGGAAAGAACACAGTTCTTCCTCTCGGGTAGTCAAAATCGCTCATTAACAAACACTTGACGTCATCCTTTGTCCAACTGTTCTGTCCATTTTTGAACTGTTATTGTCTAACCTCTCCTTAGATTTTTTACTATATCTGGAGTTATAGAATTCCGACTCAATCAAAATTTATGGCGTTGGTAAGGTTAGATATGAGGCTACAAGTTATATGTTTTGGAAAGAATGCAGTTCTTCCTCTCAGGTAGTCAAAATCGCTCATTAACAAACACTTGACTGTCATCCTTGTCCAAGTGTTCTTGTCCATTTTTGAACTGTTACTGTCTCACCTCTCCTTAGATTTTTAACTATATCTGGAGTTATAGAACTCCGATTCAAGCGAAGTTTATGGCGTTGGAAAGATAAGACATGAGGCTACAAGTTATACGTTTTGAAAAGAACCCAGTACTTCTTCTAAGGTACTCAAAATCTCTTATTAACAAACACTTGGACTGTTACTGTCCAACTGTTACTCTCCATTTTTGAACTGTTACTGTCTCACCTCTCCTCAGATTTTTAACTATATCTGGAGTTATAGAACTCCGATTCAAGCGAAGTTTATGGCGTTGGATAGGTAAGACATGAGCCTACAAGTTTTATGTTTGGAAAGAACCCAGTTTTGCCTCCAAGGTAGTCAAAATGGCTCATTAACAAACACTTGGACTGTCATTGTCCAACTGTTATTCTTGTCCATTTTTGAACTATTCTTGTCTCACCTCTCCTTAGATTTTTAATTATATCTGGAATTATAGAACTCCGATTCAAGCTAAATTTGTGGCGTTGGAAAGGTAAGACATGAGGCTACAAGTTATATGTTTTGGAAAGAACGCAATTCTTCCTCTCGGGTAGTCAAAATTGCTCATTAACAAACACTTGGATCGTCATCCTTGTCCAACTCATTCTGTCCATTTTTGAACCTGTTACTCTCTCACCTCTCCTCAGATTTTTAACTATATCTGGAATTATAGAACTCCGATTCAAGCTAAATTTGTGGCGTTGGAAAGGTAAGACATGAGGTTACAAGTTATACGTTTTGGAAAGAACCCAGTTCTTTTTCTAAGGTAGTCAAAATCTCTCATTAACAAACATTTGAATTATTCTTGTCCAAGCATTACGGTCCATTTTTGAACAGTTACTGTTAGACCTCTCCTCAGATTTTTTACTATATTTGGAGTTATAGAACTCCGATTCAAGCGAAGTTTATGGCGTTGGAAAGGTAAGACATGAGGCTACAAGTTATACGTTTTGGAAAGAACGTAGTTCTTCCTCTTAGGTAGTCAAAATCGCTCATTAACAAACACTTGGACCGTCATCCTTTGTCAAATTCTGTTGTCCATTTTTGAACTGTTACTGTCTCATCTCTTTTTAGATTTTTAACTATATCTGGGGTTATAGAACTCCGATTCAAGCTAAATTTATGGCGTTGGAAAGGTAAGACATGAGGCTACAAGTTATACGTTTTGGAAAGAACACAGTTCTTCCTCTAAGGTAGTCAAAATCTCTCATTAACAAACACTTGGGTCATTCTTGTCCAAGCTGTTACTCTCCATTTTTGAACTGTGACTGTCTCACCTCTCCTCAGAGTTTTAACTATATCTGGAGTTATAGAACTCTGACTCAATCAAAATTTATGGCGTTGGAAAGGTAAGACATGAGGCTACAAGTTATACGTTTTGAAAAGAACCCAGTTCTTCTTCTAAGGTAGTCAAAATCTCTCATTAACAAACACTTGGACTGTTACTGTCCAACTGTTACTCTCCATTTTTGAACTGTGACTGTCTCACCTCTCCTCAGAGTTTTAACTATATCTGGAGTTATAGAACTCTGACTCAATCAAAATTTATGGCGTTGGAAAGGTAAGACATGAGGCTACAAGTTATACGGTTTGAAAAGAACCCGAGTTCTTCTTCTAAGGAAGTCAAAATCTCTCATTAACAAACACTTGGACTGTTACTATCCAAGCTGTTACTCTCCATTTTTGAACTATTTGTCTCACCTCTCCTCAGATTTTTAACTATATATGGAGTTATAGAACTCCGATTCAAGCGAAGTTTATGGCGTTGGATAGGTTAGACATGAGCCTACAAGTTTTATGTTTGGAAAGAACCCGGTTACGCCTCTCCAAGGTAGTCAAAATGGCTCATTAACAAACACTTGGACGTCACATCCTTGTCCAATTCGTTTGTCCATTTTTGAAGCGTTATTCTTGTCTCACCTCTCCTTAGATTTTTAATTATATCTGGAATTATAGAACTCCGATTCAAGCTAAATTTGTGGCATTGGAAAGGTAAGACATGAGGCTACAAGTTATACGTTTTGGAAAGAACGCAGTTCTTCCTCTAAGGTAGTCAAAATCGCTCATTAACAAACACATGGTACATCCTTTGTCCAACCGTTCTTGTCCATTTTTGAACTGTTACTCTCTCACCTCTCCTCGAGATTTTTAACTATATCCGGAATTATAGAACTCTGATTCAAGCTAAATTTATGGCGTTGGAAAGGTAAGACATGAGGCTACAAGTTATGCGTTTTGGAAAGAACGCAGTTCTTCCTCTCAGGTAGTCAAAATCGCTCATTAACAAACACTTGGACCTCACATCCTTGTCCAACTATTCTTGTCCATTTTTAACCATTCTTGTCTCACCTCTCCTTAGATTTTTAACTATATCTGGAGTTATAGAACTCCGATTCAAGCGAAGTTTATGGCGTTGGAAAGGTAAGACATGAGGCTACAAGTTATACGTTTTGAAAAGAACCCAGTTCTTCCTCTCAGGCAGTCAAAATCTCTCATTAACAAACACTTGGACATCCTTTGTCCAACTTATTCTTGTCCATTTTGTGAGACTATTCTTGTCTCACCTCTCCTTAGATTTTTAACTATATCTTGGAGTTATAGAACTCCGATTCAAGCGAAGTTTATGGCGTTGGAAAGGTAAGACATGAGGCTACAAGTTATACGTTTTGAAAAGAACCCAGTTCTTCTTCTAAGGCAGTCAAAATCTCTCATTAACAAACATTTGGACTGTTACTGTCCAACTGTTACGGTCCATTTTTGAACTGTTACTGTTAGACCTCTCCTCAGATTTTTAACTATATTTGGAGTTATAGAACTCCGATTCAAGCGAAGTTTATGGCGTTGGAAAGGTAAGACATGAGGCTACAAGTTATATGTTTTGGAAAGAACACAGTTCTTCCTCTCGGGTAGTCAAAATCGCTCATTAACAAACACTTGGACTCATCCTTTGTCCAACATTACTTGTCCATTTTTTAACGTTATTCTTGTCGACCTTTCCTTAGATTTTTAACTATATCTGGGGTTACAGAACTCCTATTCAAGCTAAATTTGTGGCGTTGGAAATATAAGACATGAGGATACAAGTTATATGTTTTGGAAACAACCCAGTTCTTCCTCTAAGGTAGTCAAAATCACTGATTAACAAACACTTGGACTGTTATTGTCCAACTGTTACTGTCCATTTTTGAACTGTTACTGTCTCACCTCTCCTTAGATTTTTAACTATGTTTGGAGTTATAGAACTCCGATTAAAGCTAAATTTATGGCGTTAGAAAGGTAAGACATGAGGCTACAAGTTATATGTTTTGAAAAGAACCCAGTTCTTCGTCTAAGGTATTCAAAATCTCTCATTAACAAACACTTGGACTGTTACTGTCCAAGTGTTACTCTCCATTTTTGAATTGTTACTGTCTCACCTCTCCTCAGATTTTTAACTATATCTGGAGTTATAGAACTCCGATTCAAGCAAAGTTTATGCCGTTGGAAAGGTAAGACATGAGCCTACAAGTTTTATGTTCGGAAAGAACCCAGTTCTGCCTCTAAGGTAGTCAAAATGGCTCATTAACAAACACTTGGATTGTCACTATCCAACTGTTACTGTCCATTTTTCAATTGTTACTGTCTCACCTCTTATTAGATTTTTAACTATATCTGGAATTATAGAACTCCGATTCAAGCTAAATTTGTGGCGTTGGAAAGGTAAGACATGAGGCTACAAGTTATACATTTTAGAAAGAACACAGTTCTTCCTCTCAGGAAGTCAAAATCGCTCATTAACAAACACTTGACATCCTTTGTCCAACTGTTACTGTCCATTTTTGAACTGTTACTCTCTCACCTCTCCTCAGATTTTTAACTATATCTGGAATTATAGAACTCTGATTCAAGCGAAGTTTATGGCGTTGGAAAGGTAAGACATGAGGCTACAAGTTATACGTTTTGGAAAGAACACAGTTCTTCCTCTAAGGTAGTCAAAATCTCTCATTAACAAACACTTGGATCAAGTTTGTCCAACTGTTACTCTCCATTTTTGAATTGTTACTGTTAGACCTCTCCTCAGATTTTTAACTATATTTGGAGTTAATGAACTCCGATTCTAGCGAAGTTTATGGCGTTGGAAAGGTAAGACATGAGGCTACAACTTATATGTTCGGAAAGAACGCAGTTCTTCCTCTAAGGTAGTCAAAATGGCTCATTAACAAACACTTGACCATCCTTTGTCCAACTGTTACTGTCCATTTTTGAACTGTTCTTGTCTCACCTCTCCTTAGATTTTTAACTATATCTGGAATTATAGAACTCCGATTCAAGCTAAATTTGTGGCATTGGAAAGGTAAGACATGAGGCTACAAGTTATACGTTTTGGAAAGAACACAGTTCTTCCTCTAAGGTAGTCAAAATCTCTCATTAACAAACACTTCGACTGTTACTGTCCAACTGTTACTCTCCATTTTTTAACTGTTACTGTTAGACCTCTCCTCAGATTTTTAACTATATTTGGAGTTATAGAACTCCGATTCAAGCGAATTTTATGGCGTTGGAAAGGTAAGACACGAGGCTACAAGTTTTATGTTTTGGAAAGAATGCAGTTGTTCCTCTGAGGTAGTCAAAATCGCTCATTAACAAACACTGACCGTACATCCTTTGTCCAACTATTCTTGTCCATTTTTTAAACTATTCTTGTGTGACCTCTCCTTAGATTTTTAACTATATCTGGAGTTACAGAACTCTGATTCAAGCTAAATTTGTGGCGTTGGAAAGGTAAGACACGAGGCTACAAGTTATACGTTTTGGAAAGAACACAGTTCTTGCTCTAAGGTAGTCAAAATCTCTCATTAACAAACACTTGACCTTATTCTTGTCCAATTGTTACTCTCCATTTTTTAACTGTTACTGTTAGACCTCTCCTCAGATTTTTAACTATATTTGGAGTTATAGAACTCCGATTCAAGCGAATTTTATGGCGTTGGAAAGGTAAGACACGAGGCTACAAGTTTTATGTTTTGGAAAGAATGCAGTTGTTCCTCGAGGTAGTCAAAATCGCTCATTAACAAACACTGGACTGTCATCCTTTGTCCAACTGTTATTCTTGTCCATTTTTTAACTGTTATCTTGTGTGACCTCTCCTTAGATTTTTAACTATATCTGGAGTTATAGAACTCCGATTCAAGCTAAATTTGTGGCGTTGGAAAGGTAAGACACGAGGCTACAAGTTATACGTTTTGGAAAGAACACAGTTCTTCCTCTCAGGTAGTCAAAATCGCTCATTAACAAACACTTGGACATCCTTTGTCCAAACTGTTACTTGTCCATTTTTGAACTATTATTGTCTCACCTCTCCTTAGATTTTTAACTATATCTCGGAGTTATAGAACTACGATTCTAGCGAAGTTTATGGCGTTGGAAAGGTAAGACATGAGGCTACAAGTTATACGTTTTGAAAAGAACCCAGTTCTTCTTCTAAGGCAGTCAAAATCTCTCATTAACAAACATTTGGACTGTTACTGTCCAACTGTTACGGTCCATTTTTGAACAGTTACTGTTAGACCTCTCTTCAGATTTTTAACTATATTTGGAGTTATAGAACTCGATTCAAGCGAAGTTTATGGCGTTGGAAAGGTAAGACATGAGGCTACAAGTTATATGTTTTGGAAAGAACGCAGTTCTTCCTCTCAGGTAGTCAAAATCGCTCATTAACAAACACTTGGACAGTCCTTTGTCCAACCGTTATTCTTGTCCATTTTTTAACATTCTTGTGTGACCTTTCCTTAGATTTTTAACTATATCTGGGGTTACAGAACTCCTATTCAAGCTAAATTTGTGGCGTTGGAAATGTAAGACATGAGGATACAAGTTATATGTTTTGGAAACAACCCAGTTCTTCCTCTAAGGTAGTCAAAATCACTGATTAACAAACACTTGACCGTTATTGTCCAACTGTTATCTGTCCATTTTTGAACTGTTACTGTCTCACCTCTCCTTAGATTTTTAACTATGTTTGGAGTTATAGAACTCCGATTAAAGCTAAATTTATGGCGTTAGAAAGGTAAGACATGAGGCTACAAGTTATATGTTTTGAAAAGAACCCAGTTCTTCGTCTAAGGTAGTCAAAATCTCTCATTAACAAACACTTGGACTGTTACTGTCCAAGTGTTACTCTCCATTTTTGAATTGTTCTTGTCTCACCTCTCCTCGGATTTTTAACTATATCGGAGTTATAGAACTCCGATTCAAGCAAAGTTTATGGCGTTGGAAAGGTAAGACATGAGCCTACAAGTTTTATGTTCGGAAAGAACCCAGTTCTGCCTCTAAGGTAGTCAAAATGGCTCATTAACAAACACTTGGATTGTCACTATCCAACTGTTACTGTCCATTTTTCAATTGTTACTGTCTCACCTCTCATTAGATTTTTAACTATATCTGGAATTATAGAACTCCGATTCAAGCTAAATTTGTGGCGTTGGAAAGGTAAGACATGAGGCTACAAGTTATACATTTTAGAAAGAACACAGTTCTTCCTCTCAGGTAGTCAAAATCGCTCATTAACAAACACTTGGACTCGTCTTGTCCAACCGTTACTGTCCATTTTTGAACTGTTACTCTCTCACCTCTCCTCAGATTTTTAACTATATCTGGAATTATAGAACTCCGATTCAAGCTAAATTTATGGCGTTGGAAAGGTAAGACATGAGGCTACAAGTTATACGTTTTGGAAAGAACGCAGTTCTTCCGCTCAGGTAGTCAAAATCGCTCATTAACAAACACTTGGACTATTCTTGTCCAAGCTGTTACTCTCCATTTTTGAATCGATTCTTGTCTCACATCTCCTTAGATTTTTAACTATGTCTGGAGTTATAGAACTCCGATTCAAGCGAAGTTTATGGCGTTGGAAAGGTAAGACATGAGGCTACAAGTTATATGTTTTGGAAAGAACCCAGTTCTTCCTCTAAGATAGTCAAAATCTCTCAATAACAAACACTTGTATTGTCACTGTCCAACTGTTACGGTCCATTTTTGAACTGTTACTGTTAGACCTCTCCTCAGATTTTTAACTATATTTGGAGTTATAGAACTCCGATTCAAGCGAAGTTTATGGCGTTGGAAAGGTAAGACATGAGGCTACAAGTTATATGTTTTGGAAAGAACGCAGTTCTTCCTCTCAGGTAGTCAAAATCGCTCATTAACAAACACTTTGGTCATCCTTTGTCCAACTTATCTGTCCATTTTTTAATCATTCTTGTGTGACCTTTCCTTAGATTTTTAACTATATCTGGGGTTACAGAACTCCTATTCAAGCTAAATTTGTGGCGTTGGAAAGGTAAGACATGAGGCTACAAGTTATATGTTTTGGAAACAACCCAGTTCTTCCTCTAAGGTAGTCAAAATCACTGATTAACAAACACTTGGACTGTTATTGTCCAACTGTAACTGTCCATTTTTGAACTGTTACTGTCTGACCTGTCCTCAGATTTTTAACTATATCTGGAGTTATCGAACTCGGATTCAAGCGAAATTTATGGCGTTGGAAAGGTAAGACATGAGCCTACAAGTTTTATATCGGAAAGAACCCAGTTCTGCCTCTAAGGTAGTCAAAATCGCTCATTAACAAACACTTGGACTATTCTTGTCCATCTCATTCTTGTCCATTTTTGAACAGTTACTATCTCACCTCTCCTTAGATTTTTAACTATATCTGGAGTTATAGAACTCCGATTCAAGCTAAATCTAAGGCGTTGGAAAGGTAAGACACGAGGCTACAAGTTATATGTTTTGGAAAGAACGCAGTTTGACACGACCAAAAGATTGATGTCTTTTCCCAAGTGCAGGAGTGTCGAAGTAATAAATAACCCGGCCAGACCAGGGTCGAACCACAGGGAGGTTACTTGTATAAATTATAGATAACAATAAAACAAAAGTAACAATAACAACAACAACAACAACAACAACAATAATAATAACACTGATAATAATAATAGTGAAAAAGAAGAGGAAGAAGTTGATGAGAACTTTTGAGATGGAAGATTAACGTAAGGATTAAACAATGATAACAACAAATGTCAAGGTTAGAGGATCCACTAATGGTATTTCAAACAAGTATAGTATAAACTCTTATTATTCAATTGGAAACCACACACAAGGAGGTTCCAATCAGATTATAAATTGTGAACATGATTACATTAATTATCTTATTCGAATAATGCTAATACTTGTAAATGTTGTGGAGACATTCATGATTATAACTTATGTTAACAACAAATCAAGTTCCTTTCATAGCTCAGGTGTCGGTTATACCATACGGTATGGGCTATGAAAGTGCCAAGTATTTGTTGTACCAAGTGTTATACAACATAAATCTAGATTAAACATTTAACAAGCAAAGTATTAAAAGTGAACAAGATAACAAATATAAAGCATGTTAGTATCCAACATTAAGGTCCATGTTAAGTTTATATTATACTTATTCTTACACCATTAGTGTACTCTTTTCACCTTGACATAATTAATTTAGCTAGACATAATGAAAGAAAGAAACATAAATAAACAAGGAAAGGAAATGAAAAGCATAAGCAAGAGATTAATATAAGCAAAACTTAAGCATTACAAAATATAAAGAGAGAAAGAAAGAGCATGATCTTGATCTCAACACCAAGATGCCTAAATACATGGCAAATGCCTCCTTTTATAGGCCAAAATTCAGAACTAATTGATGAGTGGGTGGCCACATCTTGACTTGGTGACAATTCTTATCTTCTTGTCTCGCCAAAAACGTCATTGATGACGTCATAATTTGAACAAACTTGAATCATGAAAGTTCTAGGAAATTGTCTCATCTTTCCAGGTTAAAAATGTGAGATCATTTGGACTTTTAGAACTCGAGATATGGGCTGAACACTAAACAGTGTCTGGGCTGCAGGACAGATTTGGACTTCTTTGTTGTTGCTACAATTTGGACTTGAAAACGGCCTTTTTAAATCTTGGTCTCCACATGAAAGTTGTAGGCCTATGTCTTATCTTTCCATCCATATAAAATGGACCTAAATCCAAGATCTACAGCTCCAGCTATGACTCAATTACCGAACAGTGTTCCAGTTTGGACTGCACCAGCATCTCTTTGGCCATCTTTTTGTCCTTTCAATTTCAATACTTCAACTCATCAATCAATTCTTTCATTTATGTGATAGGCCTGCATTTAAGATGAACATTTACCATAAATTAAAGGTGTCTTGTATAATTAGATATGTTATTATAAAACATGCTTTAGTTAAGGAGTTATTGATACTTTAAGTGCAAAATAATGATATAAAACCTTGATAAAAATGCACTTTTAAGTACGAATCATACCCCCCAACCAGCTTATTACTAGTCCCTAGTAATTAAAGCGTTAAAATAGAAAAACAATTTGCAAATTCCACAAAGCAAGGCATTCATCATTCAACTTCCATTAATTTATTCAGATAAACAAACTCTCATTAAATTTATATATCTGCTCAATATCTCTTAAACAAAATATTAATAAACCTTCCTTGTTATGTGCTCAATGTATGAAACATAGATGATGGGGCTTTTATTGGAAGAAAACAATATTTTGTTCTAATGTTTAAGGTTAACTTCCTTGGGTTGGGATTATTTTATTTTATTTTACTCTTTTTTTTTTAATATCTATAGATATAACATAAAACACAATGCATCTTTAACCCATGTAACGAGCTTTCGGCTAATGACTCCCGAGACCAGTTGATCTTAGGGCATTAGGTGTTGAGACACCCCTACGAGCTTAGTAACTCGGGTTGTAGATGCGATCGTAGATAGTACAATGTTTGATTCCCTTAAGCTTTTCTCCTTAACCCATGTAACAAGCTTTGGGCCAATAGCTCCCAAGTCAGTTGACTTTAGGGTATTAGGTGTTAAAACACCCCTTCGGGCTTAATTGCTTAGGTTAGGGAGGCTACGAAACCAAACTTATCTACGTTTTTATTATCATCATTTTTTTGTTTTTTTTTTTGTTTTTTTTTTTTTTTTTTTGCAAATTATAGACTATCCCTATCCCTTAGTTGTTACCTTTAACAAAAGAACATAAATAATGTAATAATCCAATGTGCAACCCACAATCATATGTTAAAGTGTGTGTGTGAAAATGAAGGTTTAAGAATACTTGTTAAATGAGTATATGAGCGGGAATAATGCGAGAGTTTGTAATTCTGAATATTTTAAGAAGTATTCTAATAGGCCTTGTTATGAATATTGCAAATAACCATTAGAAAATGTTTACTAAAATGCGTCTCAAGAGTCATTCCCCCTTACTCTGCCATCCTAGTAATAACAGTTTTGCCAAATGGTTTTTAAAACAAAAATAGTTAGTTGGTTAGTTTTTTTTTTTTTTTTTTTTTTAAATACTACTACCCTCTCCCCCCCAACCAAAACGAGACATTGTCCTCAATGTCCTAAGGTAGAAAGATAGAGTATAGAAGACATCACCGAAACAACGAACAACGACAAACCCGAAACACACTTAAACAAATATAAGAAATAACATAACAAAATACTATGCTAGAAATAAAACCAAAAGACACAAGGATTCACAAACGAAGGCTCAAATCCAATCTAAGCTTTTTACGGCTTTACGTAGTTGACCAATTTATGCGACTCATGGAAGGATCAATTACGGGGTGAAAGATTGTAGTTTGTCGATCAATTGTTCAGCGGTAGCGGCGTAGAGATTATGATTTGTCGTGCGAAGATGTTAGAAATTCCTGTTCCACGGCTTGATCAAGAAAAGACAACAAAGTATCATAAAAACCATTAACATTGAGCAAACCTATAGGTTTATGGTGAATGTGAAGTTGGGCCCAAGAGGAAATATGAAAGATCTCTTCCAATGTGCCCGAGACCACCTGGTAAGGCAATGAAGGCATCGGCATGGTTAAACATTGTATTCATTTGATCAAACATTGTGGAGACCTGTAGTTCCTCTCCAATTGTTCTTCCAATGATGTCCCCTTTTGTTAAAGCTTCGGGGACGACCCCCAAAACTTGACTACCTCCTAAAAATGCAGCTATCGCCACACCCCCCATTAACCCAAAGAGTGCCTCCCCCATACACTAAATGAATCTTTCTCTCGGCTAGGACCCGACCAAGATGATTTCTTGTTTCTAAAAATGTTATTTCCTTCCCAGGATTTGGATCCACCGAAAACACAAATATTTTTTATGTGATAACTTGAGGAACCTGCCATTTCTACACGCTTCTATATCTGTTTAATGTAAGGGATGAGTAGAAATGAGGGGAAGGAAGAGAAGATTTTATAGATGAGAAATTGAAGATGCAATCATACCACCTATATGTAGGCCAGCTGGAGTCTCACACTCTCTCTCTCTCTTTATTTATTTATTTATTTATTTATTTTGAAAAAGCATGTGTATGTACAGGTAGTTGTCATTGTGGCTCACATCTTCCCTTGGTTTTACGTCCAAGAACGGCTTAAACGCCCTCTATGGGTCGGGGATAGGCTTCCCATCCGGTTTTCTTAAAAGCGGCAAACAGGGTCTTTTTTAGTCGGATTCCCAAGACTAAGTCTATCATGTTCTTTATGAAAATGGGGCCATAAATCATGAATTGCACGATGCACATCTCCACTAGGATGCGTCTCAAGGGTCAACAAAAGATTATCTAAAGACCCCTTACTCGAGGCCATCCTTAATGAATTGTATTTTATCTTCACGGTTTATAGATACCATTCCTAAAGAACGACATGTTGCATTACAAGTCCATCGGCACATTTGTGACGAGACTTTCGATCGTTTTGCACGACGTTTCTTTGCAAAAGTGCTTTTACCTGTTCCAGGCATGTGTGAAATGAAAGAATTGGAGGACGCACCCGATAATCGGACCTTTGCTTCAATCGGCCAACGAATATCTTCGGGAATTCCATGATCCATTAACAACTTCAATCTTGCACACCTAGCACGGTAAATTTTTGTAATCGCATTACGAGGCGGAGCGGGAAAGTACTTTTTCAATTTTTCAAGAATGGTGTCCATTTTGAAATGAGAATTGGGGAAGAGATTCAAAGAAGAGAGAAAGAGTAAAGAATTGCACAAATATAGACAGATATTAGTTATTATGGGAAACTGAAAGAACCGAGCTTAAGTCACGGAGTACCGTTATCCGCCTTTTGACCAGGGTGAGAGAAACTAGCAAAATAAAACACAAAACAATGTGAGAAAACGAATCAATCTTTATATACAGGATCACTCAATTCAATCGAGTCATTTTCAACTGAAAAATTATCAAAGTAAACTTTCAAACGATGTCCATTTACCTTGAAAACATTGCCATTCTTTGGATTCTCGATATCACGGGCCCCATATGGATACACATGTTTCACAATGAAAGGACCACTCCATCTTGATCTTAGTTTTCCAGGAAATAAATGGAGTCGAGAATTATAAAGCAAGACTTTTTGACCAACATTGAATGTTTTTCTCAATATTTTCTTGTCATGAAACTCTTTGATTCTTGCTTTATGAATTCTTGAATTTTCATATGCATCATTTCTTATTTCCTCAAGCTCATTTATTTGTAATTTTCGCAGTTGACCAGCATCATCAAGGTTTGAATTAAAAGCTTTAATAGCCCAATAAGCTTTATGTTCAAGTTCCACGGGCAAGTGACAAGGTTTTCCATAGACTAGTCTATAAGGTGACATACCTAATGATGTTTTATAAGCGGTTCGATAAGCCCAAAGTGCATCATTAAGTCTTAAAGACCAGTCTTTCCTATTAGGGTTCTTTGTTTTCTCCAAGATTTGTTTGATCTCCCTATTAGCAAGCTCTACCTGCCCACTAGTCGAGGGTGATAAGGGGTGGCAACTTTGTGAGTGATTCCATATTTCTTCATTAAAGACTCAAATGGCTTGTTGCGAAATGTGTTCCACCATCACTTATCATGGCTCGAGGGATTCCAAATCGACTCAAAATATTTTCTTTCAAGAATTTTATCACTTGTTTTGTGATCATTGTTTCGACTTGGAATTGCCTCTATCCATTTTGAAACATAATCTGCGACTAATATGTACACGAAACCAAATGATGAAGGAAATGGACCCATGAAATCTATACCCCAACAGTCAAAGATCTCAATGACAAGAATAGGATTTAAAGGCATCATGTGACGTTTTGAAATAGATCCCAACTTTTGACAATTTTCACAAATCTTACGAGAATGCATGTGAGTCCTTGAACATGGTGGGCCAGTAAAATCCGCATTGTAAGATTTTTGCGGTTGTCTTTCTTGATGAGAAATGGCCCCCACATGCCTCGAGAATGACAAAATTTAATGACACTACTTACCTCATTGTCGGGAATGCATCTTCGAAATATTTGATCGAGGACAATATTTGAATAAATAAGGGTCATCCCAATAAAAGTTCTTTACTTCGTTCAAGAACTTTCTTTTGTCTTGGGTACTCCAATGAGCTGGCAATTGTCTGAAACAAGAAAATTAACAATATTAGCAAACCAAGGCATCGTAGAGACAGAAAATAAAGATTCATCGGGAAAGTAGTCATCGATTTGTGTGATGTCGGATTTTGAATCTGTTGTCAATCTTGACAAATGATCGGCGACAACATTTTCGGTGCCTTTCTTGTCTTTGATTGTGATATCAAATTCTTGAAGTAACAAAATCCACCGAACCAATCTAGCCTTAGAATCTTTCTTAGAAAGAAGATATTTCAATGTTGCATGATCACTGTAAACAACAACAGGTGAGCCAACAAGATAAGACCTGAATTTTTCACATGCAAATACTACTGCAAGTAATTCTTTTTCAGTAGTGGTGTAATTCATTTGAGCACTATTTAAAGTTTTACTTGCATAGTAAATCACATAAGGTTTCTTATCTTTTCTTTGTCCCAAGACAGCACCCACGGCATAATCACTAGCGTCACACATTATTTCAAAAGGTAAAGACCAATCGGGAGGTTGAATGATAGGAGCAAGTAAGCAAGTTTTTAAGTTTAACAAAGGCTTCTTCACAATGTTCAGTCCATTCAAAAATATTATCCTTTGTTAGAAGGTTGCTCAAGGGCTTAGATATTACACTAAAATCTTTGATGAACCTTCTATAAAAACCAGCATGTCCTAAGAATGATCTAACATCTTTAATGGATTTTGGTGTTGGCAAGTTAGCAATTAACTCGATTTTAGATTTGTCAACCTCAATTCCTTTTGATGAAATAATGTGACCAAGTACAATGTCGTTTGTTACCATAAAGTGACATTTTTCCCAATTCGGGTACAAGATTCTTTTCTTCACACCCTCTCAAAACCTTTTCTAAGTTAGTCAAACAATCATCAAATGAATCACCAAAAACGAGAAAAATCATCCATAAAAATCTCAAGAAAACGTTCAACCATATCACTAAATATACTAAGCATGCATCTTTGAAACGTGGGTGGTGCATTACATAATCCAAAAGGCATCCTTCGATATGCAAAAGTGCCAAATGGACATGTGAAAGTAGTTTTCTCTTGATCTTCCAATGCAATTTCAATTTGGTTATAACTGAATAGCCATCTAGGAAACAATAAAATTCATGACCTGCAACTATTTCTAGGATTTGATCCATGAAAGGTAAGGGAAAATGATCTTTTCTAGTCATTGAATTAAGTTTCCTATAATCAATGCACATGCGCCAACCAGTAATAGTCCTAGTTGGAATTAACTCATTTTTTTCATTTGTTATCACGGTGACTCCGGACTTCTTAGGTACCACTTGAGTAGGACTTACCCATTTGCTGTCAGAAATAGGATAAATGATTCCATTATCTAGAAGCTTAATGACTTCATTTTTCACTACTTCTTTCATATTAGGATTAAGCCTTCGTTGCATTTCTCTAGAGGGTTTAGCATTTTCCTCCAAATAAATCCTGTGAGTGCAAATCAAAGGACTAATTCCTTTTATGTCAACTATGGTCCATCCTAATGCATTTTTATGTATTTTCAGAGTTTGTAATAACTTACCTTCTTGTTGTGCATTAAGTTTGGAAGAGATTATTACCGGAAAAGTTTCATTTTCTCCCAAAAATGAGTATTTGAGATTGATGGGTAACTGACTTCAAATCAGGTTTTGGTGGTTGAACACTTGAAGGTATTGGCTCAATTGATTGTGGCGGCAATTCCTCAATTTGTGGTCTCCAATCTTTGCAAATCATCAGATTCATCAATCTCAATTTCATTGGAAGTGGTTTGAAATTGATCATGAACTAATTTTTCAAGTAAAGTCCACTTCCTGTAAATCATTATCATCTCCAGGTTGCTTGCAAATGTTGAAAATATTCATCTCCAATGTCATGTTTCTAAAAGATAGCTTCATCAGTCCATTCCTACAATTAATCAATGCATTAGAAGTTGCAAGAAATGGACGTCCTAAAATAACAGGAAATGAATTACATGCTTCAACGGGTTGTGTATCCAAGACAATAAAATCCACGGGATAAATGAATTTATCGACTTGTACTAACACATCTTCAACTATTCCTCTAGGCACTTTTACGAGATCTATCGGCAAGTAAAAGAGTCACGAAGTTGGTTTTAACTCACCTAGATTGAGACTTTGAAAAACTGAATATGGAAGTAAATTCACACTAGCTCCAAGATCAAGTAAAGCTCTTTCAATTTTATGTTCTCCAATAAAGCATGAAATTGTAGGACAACCAGGGTCTTTATATTTCAATGCATTATTGTTTCGAAGAATGGCACTTACTTGTTCGGCTAAAAAGGCTTTCTTTTTCACATTCGGTTTTCGCTTCACGTTGCACAAATCTTTCAAAAATTTAGCATAAGAAGGAACTGTTTAATAGCATCCAACAAAGGTATATTGATCCTTACCTGTTTGAAAGTTTCAAAGATTTCAGAGTTGTGATTGACTTTCCTTTGTTTGGTCATGGCATGAGGAAATGGAAGTGCTGGCGGAGAATCAGTCTTTTCTTTGCAATGATCAGATTCAACCCCTTCCTTACCCTCGAGAGATTGATTCATCATCATTCTCACAAGGTTCAAGAATGGGTTTTTCAATAACCTTACCACTTGCGAAGAGTGATGAGCGATTTTACGTGATCCATGTGTTGGCTTCCCGAACTACTTGCATTCGCATTGTATTGCCCCTTTGGATTTTATTGTGGTTGAGATGGAAACTTACCTTTCTCTTGGAAACTAAGAGCAGATGTGAACTTTGCAAGAGTATCTTTAAAATTTGTCATGCTTTGAGCAAGTTGAGTGTTAATTGCCTCTTGCTTTTCCATAAATGCATGCAATGTTTCCTCAAGATTTCTTCTAGGAGGGGGGGCATAAGGAGGTGCATATCCATGAGAATTTTGGAAATTAGGGTGTGCTTGAAACGGTGGCTGTGAATTTTGAGCATTATTGTTCTCACTCTTCCAACTAAAATTTGGATGATTTCTCCAACCAGGGTTATATGTTTGCGAATATGGGTTATGATTGGGCCTTTGAAAACTGTTTAATGCATGGGCTTGTTCATGGAGACATTCTTTAAAAGAAGGTAAGGTTGGACAGTAATTGGTTGAATGTTCGTTGGTTTCACAGATTTGACATGCAATGTCTTGAACAGATTTTAGTTGACCACTCTTTTTTAATTATAGTGCCTCAACCTTTCTAGCTAAAGATGCAAACTTGGCTTGGAGGTCATGATCTTCCCTAAGGTTGTACATACCTCCACTAGATGTATGAGGTTGGGTTTTACTTGGTGCCTCATAAGTACTGTGGTGTCCCAATTTTGCGCATTTTCAGCTAGCAAGTCTAGGTATTCCATTGCTTCATTAGGGTCTTTATCCTCAAAAGTTCCATTGCACATCAATTCAACCATTTGCCTATCTCTAGGAGTTAACCCTTCATAAAAATGTGAAACTAATCTCCATGTTTCAAAACCATGATGGGGGCAAGTATTAAGTAAGTCTCGATACCTATCCCAACATTGATAAAATGTTTCTCCTGGTTTTTTAGAGAAAGTAATGATTTGTCTTTTGAAAGAGTTTGTTTTGTGGGATGAAAAAAACTTCTTTAAAAATTGTTGTTGCATTTCATCCCAAGCACAAATGGATCCGGGTCTCAAATTTTGTAGCCATGTTTTAGCTTTATCTTTTAATGAAAAAGGAAAAAGCTTCAATCTAATGGTGTTCATGCTACAATTTGAGTCATTATACGTGTTGCAAACCTCCTCAAATTCCCTTAAATGCAAGTATGGATTTTCTAAATCTAAGCCATGAAAAGATGGTAAAAGTTGAATAATGCCTGTCTTAAAATTAAAATGAGATGCATCGGGGAGGAAAAACTATGCATGAGGGTGCACTTGTTCTTGTGGGATTCATGTGATCTCTAAGAGTTCTAACCCGAATATTCTCATTATTCTCATTATGAAGCGATTGGTTATCTTCTTCAGCCATATTTTCTGAAAATGATGAGGATACCCTACAAAGTCTACCACTTAATGTACGTGACCACACTCTCATGCACGTGTAAGAAGAGAATAAAAGAAAGAAGAAAACAAAAGAAAGAGAAACAAAACAAAAGAAACAAAGTTAGATACAAGAAAAGAGAAAAGAGAAAAGAGAAAATAAAATAAATACTATAATTTGTACAAGAATTTACCTCCCGACAACGGCGCCAAAAACTTGACACGACCAAAAGATTGATGTCTTTTCCCAAGTGCGGGGAGTGTCGAAGTAATAAATAACCCGGCAAGACGAGGGTCGAACCACGGGGAGGTTACTTGTATAAATTATAGATAACAATAAAACAAAAGTAACAATAACAACAACAACAACAACAACAACAACAATAATAATAACAGTGATAATAATAATAGTGAAAAAGAAGAGGAAGAAGTTGATGAGAACTTTTGAGATGGAAGATTAACGTAAGGATTAAACAATGATAACAACAAATGTCAAGGTTAGAGGATCCACTAATGGTATTTCAAACAAGTATAGTATAAACTCTTATTATTCAATTGGAAACCACACACAAGGAGGTTCCAATCAGATTATAAATTGTGAACATGATTACATTAGTTATCTTATTCGAATAATGCTAATACTTGTAAATGTTGTCGGGCATTCATGATTATAACTTATGTTAACAACAAATCAAGTTCCTTTCATAGCTCGGTGTCGATTATACCATACGGTATGGGCTATGAAAGTGCCAAGTATTTGTTGTACCAAGTGTTATACAACATAAATCTAGATTAACCATTTAACAAGCAAAGTATTAAAAGTGAACAAGATAACAAATATAAAGCATGTTAGTATCCAACATTAAGGTCCATGTTAAGTTTATATTATACTTATTCTTACACCATTAGTGTACCCTTTTCACCTTGACATAATTAATTTAGCTAGACATAATGAAAGAAAGAAACATAAATAAACAATGAAAGGAAATGAAAAGCATAAGCAATAGATTAATATAAGCAAAACTTAAGCATTACAAAATATAAAGAGAGAAAGCAAGAGCATGATCTTGATCTCAACACCAAGATGCCTAAATACATGGCAAATGCCTCCTTTTAAAGGCCAAAATTCGGAACTATTGATTTGTTGACTAATTGATGAGTGGGTGGCCACATCTTGACTTGGTGACAATTCTTATCTTCTTGTCTGCCAAAAACGTCATTGATGACGTCATAATTTGAACAAACTTGAATCATGAAAGTAGTAGGAAATTGTCTCATCTTTCCAGGGTAAAAATTTGAGATCATTTGGACTTTTAGAACTCGAGATATGGGCTGAACACTGAACAGTGTCTGGGCTGCAGGACAGATTCGGACTTCTTTGTTGTTGCTACAATTTGGACTTGAAAATGGACTTTTTAAATCTTGGGCTCCACATGAAAGTTGTAGGCCTATGTCTTATCTTTCCATCCATAAAAAATGGACCAAAAGCCAAGATCTACAGCTCCAGATATGACCCAATTACCGAACAGTGTTCCAGTTTGGACTGCACCTCGACATCTCTTTGGCCATCTTTTTGTCCTTTCAATTTCGGTATTTCAACTCATCAATCAATTCTTTCATTTATGTGATAGGCCTGTAACACTTGGACTGTCACTGTTCAACTGTTACTGTCCATTTTTGAACTGTTACTATCTAAGCTCTCTTTAGATTTTTAACTATATATTGAGTTATAGAATTCCGAATAAAGCTAAATTTATGGCGTTGGAAAGGTAAGACATGAGGCTACAAGTTATACGTTTTGGAAAGAACGCAGCTTCTTCCTCTCGAGTAGTCAAAATCGCTCATTAACAAACACTTGGACATCACTTTGTCCAACTGTTACTGTCCATTTTTGAACTATTCTTGTGTGACCTCTCCTCAGATTTTTAACTATATCTGGAGTTATAGAACTCCGATTGAAGCTAAATTTGTGGCGTTGGAATGGTAAGACACGACGCTACAAGTTATACGTTTTGGAAAGAACCCAGTTCTTCCTCTAAGATAGTCAAAATCTCTCAATAACAAACACTTGAACATTCTTGTCCAACTGTTCTTGTCCATTTTTGAACTGTTCTTGTCGACCTGTCCTCAGATTTTTAACCATATCTGGAGTTATAGAACTTGGATTCAAGCGAAATTTATGGCGTTGGAAAGGTAAGACATGAGCCTATAAGTTTTATATCGGAAAGAACCCAGTTCTGCCTCTAAGGTAGTCAAAATCGCTCATTAACAAACACTTGGACGGTTACTGTCCATCTGTTACTGTCCATTTTTGAACAGTTACTATCTCACCTCTCCTTAGATTTTTAACTATATCTGGAGTTATAGAACTCCGATTCAAGCTAAATCTAAGGCGTTGGAAAGTTAAGACTTGAGGCTATAAGTACTATGTTTTGGAAAGAATCCAGTTCTTCCTCTCGGGTAGTCAAAATCGCTCATTAACAAACACTTGGACATCCTTTGTCCAACTGTTACTGTCCATTTTTGAACTGTTACTGTCTAAGCTCTCTTTAGATTTTTAACTATATCTTGAGTTATAGAACTCCGATTCAAGCTAAATTTATGGCGTTGGAAAGGTAAGACATGAGCCTACAAGTTTTATATTCGGAAAGAACCCAGTTCTGCCTCTAAGGTAGTCAAAATGGCTCATTAACAAACACTTGGACTGTCACTGTCCAACTGTTACTGTCCATTTTTGAACTGTTACTGTCTCACCTCTCCTTAGATTTTTAACTTTGTCTGGAGTTATAGAACTCCGATTAAAGCTAAATTTATGGGGTTGGAAAGGTAAGACATGAGGCTACAAGTTATACGTTTTGAAAAGAACCCAGTTCTTCTTCTAAGGTAGTTAAAATCTTTCATTAACAAACACTTGGATTGTTACTGTCCAACTGTTACTCTCCATTTTTGAACTCTTACTATCTCACCTCTCCTCAGAGTTTTAACTATATCTGGAGTTATAGAACTCCGATTCAAGCTAAATTTGTGGCGTTGGAAAGGTAAGATATGAGGCTACAAGGCATACATTTTGGAAAGAACCCAGTTTGGCCTCTTAGGTAGTAAAAATGCCTCATTAACAAACACTTGGACTGTTAATGTCCATTTTTGAATTGTTACTGTGTGACCTCTCCTTAGATTTTTAACTATATCTGGGGTTATAGAACTCCGATTCAAGCTAAATCTGTGGCGTTGGAAAGGTAAGACATGAGGCTACAAGTTATACGTTTTGGAAAGAACGCAGTTCTTCCTCTCAGATAGTCAAAATCGCTCATTAACAAACACTTTGACTGTTAGTGTCCAACTGTTACTGTCCATTTTTGAACTATTCTTGTCTCACCTCTCCTTAGATTTTTAACTATATCTGGAGTTATAGAACTCCGATTCAAGTTAAATCTATGGCGTTGGAAAGCTAAGACATGAGGCTACAAGTTATACGTTTTGAAAAGAACTCAGTTCTTCTTCTAACGTAGTCAAAATCGCTCATTAACAAACACTTGGACTGTCACTGTCAAACTGTTACTGTCCATTTTTGAACTGTTACTATCTCACCTCTCCTTAGATTTTTAACTATATCTGGAGTTATAGAACTCCGATTCAAGCTAAATCTAAGGCGTTGGAAAGTTAAGACTTGAGGCTATAAGTACTATGTTTTGGAAAGAATCCAGTTCTTCCTCTCGTGTAGTCAAAATCGCTCATTAACAAACACTTGGATCACTTTGTCCAACCGTTACTGTCCATTTTTGAATCTGTTACTGTCTAAGCTCTCTTTAGATTTTTAACTATATCTTGAGTTATAGAACTCCGATTCAAGCTAAATTTATGGCGTTGGAAAGGTAAGACATGAGCCTACAAGTTTTATATTCGGAAAGAACCCAGTTCCGCCTCTAAGGTAGTCAAAATGGCTCATTAACAAATACTTGGACTGTCACCTTGTCCAACGCATTATTGTCCATTTTTGAACTATTCTTGTCTCACATCTCCTTAGATTTTTAACTTTGTCTCGGAGTTATAGAACTCCGATTAAAGCTAAATTTATGGGGTTGGAAAGGTAAGACATGAGGCTACAAGTTATACGTTTTGAAAAGAACCCAGCTTCTTCTTCTAAGGTAGTTAAAATCTTTCATTAACAAACACTTGGATTGTTACTTGTCCAACCGTTACTCTCCATTTTTGAACTCTTACTATCTCACCTCTCCTCGTAGTTTTAACTATATCCGGAGTTATAGAACTCCGATTCAAGCTAAATTTGTGGCGTTGGAAAGGTAAGATATGAGGCTACAAGGCATACATTTTGGAAAGAACCCAGTTTGGCCTCTTAGGTAGTAAAAATGCCTCATTAACAAACACTTGACCGTTAATGTCCATTTTTGAACTGTTACTGTGTGACCTCTCCTTAGATTTTTAACTATATCTGGGGTTATAGAACTCCGATTCAAGCTAAATCTGTGGCGTTGGAAAGGTAAGACATGAGGCTACAAGTTATACGTTTTGGAAAGAACGCAGTTCTTCGTCTCGATAGTCAAAATCGCTCATTAACAAACACTTTGACTCGTTAGTGTCCAACTGTTATCTGTCCATTTTTGAACTGTTCACATCGTCTCACCTCTCCTTAGATTTTTAACTATATCGGAGTTATAGAACTCCGATTCAAGTTAAATCTATGGCGTTGGAAAGCTAAGACATGAGGCTACAAGTTATACGTTTTGAAAAGAACTCAGTTCTTCTTCTAACGTAGTCAAAATCGCTCATTAACAAACACTTGACCGTCACTTTGTCAAACCGTTATTCGTCCATTTTTGAACTGTTACTATCTCACCTCTCCTTAGTTTTTTAACTATATCCGGAGTTATAGAACTCCGATTCAAGCTAAATTTGTGGCGTTGGAAAGGTAAGACACGAGGCTACAAGTTATACGTTTGGAAAGAACCCAGTTCTTCCTCTAAGATAGTCAAAATCTCTCATTAACAAACACTTGGACATTCTTGTCCAACCATTATCGTCCTTTTTGAACTGTTACTTGTCTCACCTCTCCTTAGATTTTTAACTATATCTGGACTTATAGAACTCCGATTCAAGCTAAATTTGTGGCGTTGAAAAGGTCAGACATGAGGCTACAAGTTATACGTTTTGGAAAGAACGCAATTCTTCCTCTCGGGTAGTCAAAATCGCTCATTAACAAACACTTGGACCGTCATCCTTGTCCAACTGCATTCTTGTCCATTTTTAAACCGTTACTATCTCACCTCTCCTCGGATTTTTAACTATGTCTCGGAGTTATAGAACTCCGATTCAAGCTAAATTTGTGGCGTTGGAAAGGTAAGACACGAGGCTACAAGTTATACGTTTTGGAAAGAACCCAGTTCTTCCTCTCAGGTAGTCAAAATGCCTCATTAACAAACACTTGGACTGTTACTGTCCAACTGTTACTCTCCATTTTTGAACTATTACTGTCTAAGCTCTCCTTAGATTTTTAACTATATCTGGAATTATAGAACTCCGATTCAAGCTAAATTTGTGGCGTTGGAAAGGTCGGACATGAGGCTACAAGTTATATGTTTTGGAAAGAACGCAGCTTCTTCCTCTCGAGTAGTCAAAATCGCTCATTAACAAACACTGACTGTCACTGTCCAATCATTCGTCCATTTTAAACCGTTACTATCTCACCTCTCCTAAGATTTTTAACTATATCGGAATTATAGAACTCCGATTCAAGCTAAATTTGTGGCGTTGGAAAGGTCGGACATGAGGCTACAAGTTATACGTTTTGGAAAGAACCCAGCTTCTTCCTCTAAGATAGTCAAAATCTCTCAATAACAAACACTTGTACGTTATCTTGTCCAAGCTATTACGTCCATTTTTGAACAGTATTCTTGTCGACTGTCCTCAGATTTTTAACCATATCTCGGAGTTATAGAACTTGGATTCAAGCGAAATTTATGGCGTTGGAAAGGTAAGACATGAGCCTACAAGTTTTATATCGGAAAGAACCCGGTTCGCCTCTAAGGTAGTCAAAATGGCTCATTAACAAACACTTGGACTCATTACTTCCCAACCGTTACTCTCCATTTTTGAACTATTCTCGTCTAAGCTCTCCTTAGATTTTTAACTATATCTGGAATTATAGAACTCCGATTCAAGCTAAATTTGTGGCGTTGGAAAGATCAGACATGAGGCTACAAGTTATACGTTTTGGAAAGAACGCAGTTCTTCCTCTCAGGTAGTCAAAATCGTTCATTAACAAACACTTGGACAGCCATTGTCCAAGCATTCTATCGTCCATTTTTGAAGTATTCTTGTCTAAGCTCTCTTTAGATTTTTAACTATATCTTGAGTTATAGAACTCCGATTCAAGCTAAATTTATGGCGTTGGAAAGGTAAGACATGAGCCTACAAGTTTTATATTCGGAAAGAACCCGGTTCCGCCTCTAAGGTAGTCAAAATGGCTCATTAACAAATACTTGGACCGTCACTTGTCCAACATTGCATCGTCCATTTTTGAACTATTCTTGTCTCACATCTCCTTAGATTTTTAACTTTGTCCGGAGTTATAGAACTCCGATTAAAGCTAAATTTATGGGGTTGGAAAGGTAAGACATGAGGCTACAAGTTATACGTTTTGAAAAGAACCCAGCTTCTTCTTCTAAGGTAGTTAAAATCTTTCATTAACAAACACTTGGATTGTTATTGTCCAACTGTTACTCTCCATTTTTGAACTCTTACTATCTCACCTCTCCTCGAGTTTTAACTATATCCGGAGTTATAGAACTCCGATTCAAGCTAAATTTGTGGCGTTGGAAAGGTAAAATATGAGGCTACAAGGCATACATTTTGGAAAGAACCCAGTTTGGCCTCTTAGGTAGTAAAAATGGCTCATTAACAAACACTTGGACTGTTACTTGTCCAACCGGTATACTGTCCATTTTTGAATTGTTACTGTGTGACCTCTCCTTAGATTTTTAACTATATCTGGGGTTATAGAACTCCGATTCAAGCTAAATCTGTGGCGATGGAAAGGTAAGACATGAGGCTACAAGTTATACGTTTTGGAAAGAACGCAGTTCTTCCTCTCAGATAGTCAAAATCGCTCATTAACAAACACTTGGACTCTCACTGTCCAACTGTTACTGTCCATTTTTGAACTGTTACTGTCTAAGCTCTCCTTAGATTTTTAACTATATCTGGAGTTATAGAACTCCGATTCAAGCTAAATTTGTGGCGTTGGAAAGGTAAGACATGAGGCTACAAGTTATACGTTTTGGAAAGAACGCAGCTTCTTCCTCTCGGTAGTCAAAATCGCTCATTAACAAACACTTGTACTGTCACCCTTTGTCCAACTGTTACTGTCCATTTTTGAACTGTTACTGTGTGACCTCTCCTTAGATTTTTAACTATATCTGGGGTTACAAAACTCCGATTCAAGCTAAATCTGTGGCGTTGGAATGCTAAGACATGAGGCTACAAGTTATATGTTTTGGAAAGAACCCAGTTCTTCCTCTAAGGTAGTCAAAATCGCTCATTAACAAACACTTTGACTGTTAGTGTCCAACTGTATCTGTCCATTTTTTGGTATTCTTGTCTCACCTCTCCTTAGATTTTTAACTATATCCTGGAGTTATAGAACTCCGATTCAAGTTAAATCTATGGCGTTGGAAAGCTAAGACATGAGGCTACAAGTTATACGTTTTGAAAAGAACTCAGTTCTTCTTCTAACGTAGTCAAAATCGATCATTAACAAACACTTGGACCGTCCATCAAGCTAAATTATCGTCCATTTTTTAATTGTTACTATCTCACCTCTCCTTAGTTTTTTAACTATATCCTGGAGTTATAGAACTCCAATTCAAGCTAAATTTGTGGCGTTGGAAAGGTAAGACACGAGGCTACAAGTTATACGTTTGGAAAGAACCCAGTTCTTCCTCTAAGATAGTCAAAATCTCTCATTAACAAACACTTGGACTGTTACTGTCCAACTGTTACTGTCCTTTTTTGAACCATTATCGTCTCACCTCTCCTTAGATTTTTAACTATATCTGGACTTATAGAACTCCGATTCAAGCTAAATTTGTGGCGTTGGAAAGGTCAGACATGAGGCTACAAGTTATACGTTTTGGAAAGAACGCAATTCTTCCTCTCAGGTAGTCAAAATCGCTCATTAACAAACACTTGGATCACATGTCATTCCAACGTTCTTCTGTCCATTTTTGAACAAGTTACTATCTCACCTCTCCTTAGATTTTTAAATATATCCGGAGTTATAGAACTCCGATTCAAGCTAAATCTAAGGCGTTGGAAAGTTAAGACTTGAGGCTATAAGTACTATGTTTTGGAAAGAACCCAGTTCTTCCTCTCAGGTAGTCAAAATCGCTCATTAACAAACACTTGGACTCATCCTTTGTCAAGCATTCTCGTCCATTTTTGAACTGTTCTCGTCTAAGCTCTCTTTAGATTTTTAACTATATCTTGAGTTATAGAACTCCGATTCAAGCTAAATTTATGGCGTTGGAAAGGTAAGACATGAGCCTACAAGTTTTATATTCGGAAAGAACCCAGTTCCGCCTCTAAGGTAGTCAAAATGGCTCATTAACAAATACTTGGACCGTCCTTTGTCCAACTCATTATCGTCCATTTTTGAACTGTTACTATCTCACATCTCCTTAGATTTTTAACTTTGTCTCGGAGTTATAGAACTCCGATTAAAGCTAAATTTATGGGGTTGGAAAGGTAAGACATGAGGCTACAAGTTACACGTTTTGAAAAGAACCCAGTTCTTCTTCTAAGGTAGTTAAAATCTTTCATTAACAAACACTTGGGATTCTTGTCCAACTGTTACTCTCCATTTTTGAACTCTTACTATCTCACCTCTCCTCGAGTTTTAACTATATCCGGAGTTATAGAACTCCGATTCAAGCTAAATTTGTGGCGTTGGAAAGGTAAGATATGAGGCTACAAGGCATACATTTTGGAAAGAACCCAGTTTGGCCTCTTAGGTAGTAAAAATGCCTCATTAACAAACACTTGGATCATTCTTGTCCAACTGTTACTGTCCATTTTTGAATTGTTACTTGTGTGACCTCTCCTTAGATTTTTAACTATATCACGGGGTTATAGAACTCCGATTCAAGCTAAATCGTGGCGATGGAAAGGTAAGACATGAGGCTACAAGTTATACGTTTTGGAAAGAACGCAGTTCTTCCTCTCAGATAGTCAAAATCGCTCATTAACAAACACTTGGACTCTCACTGTCCAACTGTATCGTCCATTTTTGAACTGTTATTCTTGTCTAAGCTCTCCTTAGATTTTTAACTATATCTCGGAGTTATAGAACTCCGATTCAAGCTAAATTTGTGGCGTTGGAAAGGTAAGACATGAGGCTACAAGTTATACGTTTTGGAAAGAACGCAGTTCTTCCTCTCAGGTAGTCAAAATCGCTCATTAACAAACACTTGGATCCATTGTCCAACTGTTATCTGTCCATTTTTGAACTGTTCTTGTGTGACCTCTCCTTAGATTTTTAACTATATCTCGGGGTTACAAAACTCCGATTCAAGCTAAATCTGTGGCATTGGAATGCTAAGACATGAGGCTACAAGTTATATGTTTTGGAAAGAACCCAGCTTCTTCCTCTAAGGTAGTCAAAATCGCTCATTAACAAACACTTTGATTGTTAGTGTCCAATTTATTCTTGTCCATTTTTGAACTATTCTTGTCTCACCTCTCGTTAGATTTTTAACTATATCTCGGAGTTATAGAACTCCGATTCAAGTTAAATCTATGGCGTTGGAAAGCTAAGACATGAGGCTACAAGTTATACGTTTTGAAAAGAACTCAGTTCTTCTTCTAACGTAGTCAAAATCGCTCATTAACAAACACTTGGACTGTCACTGTCAAACTGTTACTGTCCATTTTTGAATTGTTACTATCTCACCTCTCCTTAGTTTTTTAACTATATCTCGGAGTTATAGAACTCCGATTCAAGCTAAATTTGTGGCGTTGGAAAGGTAAGACACGAGGCTACAAGTTATACGTTTGGAAAGAACCCAGTTCTTCCTCTAAGATAGTCAAAATCTCTCATTAACAAACACTTGGTATTCTTGTCCAACTGTTATCGTCTCCTTTTTGAACTGTTACTGTCTCACCTCTCCTTAGATTTTTAACTATATCTGGACTTATAGAACTCCGATTCAAGCTAAATTTGTGGCGTTGGAAAGGTCAGACATGAGGCTACAAGTTATATGTTTTGGAAAGAACGCAGTTCTTCCTCTCGGGTAGTCAAAATCGCTCATTAACAAACACTTGGACCCATCCTTTGTCAACCAACTGTTACTGTCCATTTTTAAACTGTTACTATCTCACCTCTCCTAAGATTTTTAACTATATCTGGAATTATAGAACTCCGATTCAAGCTAAATTTGTGGCGTTGGAAAGGTCAGACATGAGGCTACAAGTTATACGTTTTGGAAAGAACCCAGTTCTTCCTCTAAGATAGTCAAAATCTCTCAATAACAAACACTTGTACTGTTACTGTCCAACTGTTATTCTGTCCATTTTTGAACTGTATGTCTCGACTGTCCTCAGATTTTTAACCATATCTCGGAGTTATAGAACTTGGATTCAAGCGAAATTTATGGCGTTGGAAAGGTAAGACATGAGCCTACAAGTTTTATATCGGAAAGAACCCAGGTTCGCCTCTAAGGTAGTCAAAATGGCTCATTAACAAACACTTGGACTCATACGCCCAACCGTTACTCTCCATTTTTGAACTCATTCCGTCTAAGCTCTCCTTAGATTTTTAACTATATCCGGAATTATAGAACTCCGATTCAAGCTAAATTTGTGGCGTTGGAAAGGTCGACATGAGGCTACAAGTTATACGTTTTGGAAAGAACGCAGTTCTTCCTCTCGTGTAGTCAAAATCGCTCATTAACAAACACTTGGACATCCTTT
Source organism: Populus x sibirica (assembly GCA_019202695.1). Classification (NCBI taxonomy): domain Eukaryota; kingdom Viridiplantae; phylum Streptophyta; class Magnoliopsida; order Malpighiales; family Salicaceae; genus Populus; species Populus x sibirica. Next base: position 62,680 of record JAGMVL010000064.1, read on the forward strand.
GTCCAACTGCATCGTCCATTTTTGAACTCATTCTTGTGTGACCTCTCCTTAGATTTTTAACTATATCTCGGGGTTACAAAACTCCGATTCAAGCTAAATCAGTGGCGTTGGAATGCTAAGACATGAGGCTACAAGTTATATGTTTTGGAAAGAACCCAGTTCTTCCTCTGAGGTAGTCAAAATCGCTCATTAATAAACACTTTGACTGTTAGTGTCCAACTGTTACTGTCCATTTTTGAACTGTTACTGTCTCACCTCTCCTTAGATTTTTAACTATATCTGGAGTTATAGAACTCCGATTCAAGTTAAATCTATGGCGTTGGAAAGCTAAGACATGAGGCTACAAGTTATACGTTTTGAAAAGAACTCGGTTCTTCTTCTAACGTAGTCAAAATCGCTCATTAACAAACACTTGGACCGTCATCACAAGCGTTCTTGTCCATTTTTGAATTGTTACTATCTCACCTCTCCTTAGTTTTTTAACTATATCCGGAGTTATAGAACTCCGATTCAAGCTAAATTTGTGGCGTTGGAAAGGTAAGACACGAGGCTACAAGTTATACGTTTGGAAAGAACCCAGTTCTTCCTCTAAGATAGTCAAAATCTCTCATTAACAAACACTTGACGTTATTCTTGTCCAAGTTATTCTTGTCCTTTTTTGAAGTATTCTTGTCTCACCTCTCCTTAGATTTTTAACTATATCTGGACTTATAGAACTCCGATTCAAGCTAAATTTGTGGCGTTGGAAAGGTCAGACATGAGGCTACAAGTTATATGTTTTGGAAAGAACGCAATTCTTCCTCTCAGGTAGTCAAAATCGCTCATTAACAAACACTTGACTCGCCTTTGTCCAACTGTTACTGTCCATTTTTAAACTGTTACTATCTCACCTCTCCTCAGATTTTTAACTATGTCTGGAGTTATAGAACTCCGATTCAAGCTAAATTTGTGGCGTTGGAAAGGTAAGACACGAGGCTACAAGTTATACGTTTTGGAAAGAACCCAGTTCTTCCTCTCAGGTAGTCAAAATGCCTCATTAACAAACACTTGGACTGTTCTTGTCCAACTGTTACTCTCCATTTTTGAACTAATACTGTCTAAGCTCTCCTTAGATTTTTAACTATATCTGGAATTATAGAACTCCGATTCAAGCTAAATTTGTGGCGTTGGAAAGGTCAGACAGGAGGCTACAAGTTATATGTTTTGGAAAGAACGCAGTTCTTCCTCTCAGGTAGTCAAAATCGCTCATTAACAAACACTTGGGTACATCCTTTGTCCAACTGTTACTGTCCATTTTAAACTGTTACTATCTCACCTCTCCTAAGATTTGTAACTATATCTGGAATTATAGAACTCCGATTCAAGCTAAATTTGTGGCGTTGGAAAGGTCAGACATGAGGCTACAAGTTATACGTTTTGGAAAGAACCCAGTTCTTCCTCTAAGATAGTCAAAATCTCTCAATAACAAACACTTGTATTCTTGTCCAAGTTATTCTTGTCCATTTTTGAAGCTATTCTCTTGTCGACTGTCCTCAGATTTTTAACCATATCTGGAGTTATAGAACTTGGATTCAAGCGAAATTTATGGCGTTGGAAAGGTAAGACATGAGCCTACAAGTTTTATATCGGAAAGAACCCGGTTACGCCTCTAAGGTAGTCAAAATGGCTCATTAACAAACACTTGACGTATTATCTTGCCCAACTGTTACTCTCCATTTTGAACTATTCTTGTCTAAGCTCTCCTTAGATTTTTAACTATATACGGAATTATAGAACTCCGATTCAAGCTAAATTTGTGGCGTTGGAAAGGTCGGACATGAGGCTACAAGTTATACGTTTTGGAAAGAACGCAGTTCTTCCTCTCGAGTAGTCAAAATCGCTCATTAACAAACACTTGGAGTCATCCGTTAGTCCAGCATTCTTTGTCCATTTTTGAACTGTTATTCGTCTAAGCTCTCTTTAGATTTTTAACTATATCTTGAGTTATAGAACTCCGATTCAAGCTAAATTTATGGCGTTGGAAAGGTAAGACATGAGCCTACAAGTTTTATATTCGGAAAGAACCCGGTTACGCCTCTAAGGTAGTCAAAATGGCTCATTAACAAATACTTGGACCATCCTTTGTCCAAGCATTCTTGTCCATTTTTGAGCTATTCTTGTCTCACATCTCCTTAGATTTTTAACTTTGTGCGGAGTTATAGAACTCCGATTAAAGCTAAATTTATGGCGTTGGAAAGGTAAGACATGAGGCTACAAGTTATACGTTTTGAAAAGAACCCAGTTCTTCTTCTAAGGTAGTCAAAATCTCTCATTAACAAACACTTGACATTCTTGTCCAAGCTGTTACTCTCCATTTTTGAACTCTTACTATCTCACCTCTCCTCGAGTTTTAACTATATCCGGAGTTATAGAACTCCGATTCAAGCTAAATTTGTGGCGTTGGAAAGGTAAGATATGAGGCTACAAGGCATACATTTTGGAAAGAACCCAGTTTGGCCTCTTAGGTAGTAAAAATGCCTCATTAACAAACACTTGAAGGTTATTCTTGTCCAACTGCTATTCTTGTCCATTTTTGAATTGTTCTTGTGTGACCTCTCCTTAGATTTTTAACTATATCTAGGGTTATAGAACTCCGATTCAAGCTAAATCGTGGCGTTGGAAAGGTAAGACATGAGGCTACAAGTTATACGTTTTGGAAAGAACGCAGTTCTTCCTCTCGGATAGTCAAAATCGCTCATTAACAAACACTTGGATCGCATCCTTTGTCCAACTGTTCTGTCCATTTTTGAATTATTCTTGTCTCACCTCTCCTTAGATTTTTAACTATATCGGAGTTATAGAACTCCGATTCAAGCTAAATTTGTGGCGTTGGAAAGGTAAGACATGAGGCTACAAGTTATACGTTTTGGAAAGAACGCAGTTCTTCCTCTCGGAGTAGTCAAAATCGCTCATTAACAAACACTTGGACCATCACTTTGTCAAGCATTCTTGTCCATTTTTGAACTATTCTTGTGTGACCTCTCCTTAGATTTTTAACTATATCCGGGGTTACAAAACTCCGATTCAAGCTAAATCCGTGGCGTTGGAATGCTAAGACATGAGGCTACAAGTTATATGTTTTGGAAAGAACCCAGTTCTTCCTCCGAGGTAGTCAAAATCGCTCATTAACAAACACTTTGATTGTTAGTGTCCAAGCTATTCTTGTCCATTTTTGAAGCTATTCTTGTCTCACCTCTCCTTAGATTTTTAACTATATCGCGGAGTTATAGAACTCCGATTCAAGTTAAATCTATGGCGTTGGAAAGCTAAGACATGAGGCTACAAGTTATACGTTTTGAAAAGAACTCGGTTCTTCTTCTAACGTAGTCAAAATCGCTCATTAACAAACACTTGACTGTCATCCTTTGTCAAGCTATTCTGTCCATTTTTGAATTGTTACTATCTCACCTCTCCTTAGTTTTTTAACTATATCTGGAGTTATAGAACTCCGATTCAAGCTAAATTTGTGGCGTTGGAAAGGTAAGACACGAGGCTACAAGTTATACGTTTGGAAAGAACCCAGTTCTTCCTCTAAGATAGTCAAAATCTCTCATTAACAAACACTTGGGTATATTCTTGTCCAATCAAGTTATTCTTGTCCTTTTTTAGTATTCTTGTCTCACCTCTCCTTAGATTTTTAACTATATCTCGGACTTATAGAACTCCGATTCAAGCTAAATTTGTGGCGTTGGAAAGGTCGGACATGAGGCTACAAGTTATATGTTTTGCAAAGAACGCAATTCTTCCTCTCGGGTAGTCAAAATCGCTCATTAACAAACACTTGGACCATCCTTTGTCCAAGCTGTTCTGTCCATTTTTAAAGCAGTTACTATCTCACCTCTCCTCAGATTTTTAACTATGTCCCGGAGTTATAGAACTCCGATTCAAGCTAAATTTGTGGCGTTGGAAAGGTAAGACACGAGGCTACAAGTTATACGTTTTGGAAAGAACCCAGCTTCTTCCTCTCGAGGTAGTCAAAATGCCTCATTAACAAACACTTGGATACATTCTTGTCCAACTGTTACTCTCCATTTTTGAACTGTTACTGTCTAAGCTCTCCTTAGATTTTTAACTATATATGGGGTTACAGAACTCCGATTCAAGCTAAATTTGTGGCGTTGGAAAGGTCGGACAGAGGCTACAAGTTATATGTTTTGGAAAGAACGCAGTTCTTCCTCTCGGAGTAGTCAAAATCGCTCATTAACAAACACTTGGACGTCATCCTTGTCCAACATTACTTGTCCATTTTTAAAGCTGTTACTATCTCACCTCTCCTAAGATTTTTAACTATATCTGGAATTATAGAACTCCGATTCAAGCTAAATTTGTGGCGTTGGAAAGGTCAGACATGAGGCTACAAGTTATACGTTTTGGAAAGAACCCAGTTCTTCCTCTAAGATAGTCAAAATCTCTCAATAACAAACACTTGTATCTTATTCTTGTCCAATTGTTATTGTCCATTTTTGAACTATTCATCGACTTTGTCCTCAGATTTTTGACCATATCTGGAGTTATAGAACTTGGATTCAAGCGAAATTTATGGCGTTGGAAAGGTAAGACATGAGCCTACAAGTTTTATATCGGAAAGAACCCAGTTCTGCCTCTAAGGTAGTCAAAATGGCTCATTAACAAACACTTGGACTGTTACGCCCAACTGTTACTCTCCATTTTTGAACGGCATCTGTCTAAGCTCTCCTTAGATTTTTAACTATATCCGGAATTATAGAACTCCGATTCAAGCTAAATTTGTGGCGTTGGAAAGGTCGGACATGAGGCTACAAGTTATACGTTTTGGAAAGAACGCAGCTTCTTCCTCTCGATGTAGTCAAAATCGCTCATTAACAAACACTTGGACATCCATTGTCCAAGCTGACTACGTCCATTTTTGAACTGTATTCTTGTCTAAGCTCTCTTTAGATTTTTAACTATATCTTGAGTTATAGAACTCCGATTCAAGCTAAATTTATGGCGTTGGAAAGGTAAGACATGAGCCTACAAGTTTTATATTCGGAAAGAACCCGGTTACGCCTCTAAGGTAGTCAAAATGGCTCATTAACAAATACTTGGACCGTCCTTTGTCCAACATTTACTTGTCCATTTTTGAACCGTATTCTTGTCTCACATCTCCTTAGATTTTTAACTTTGTGCGGAGTTATAGAACTCCGATTAAAGCTAAATTTATGGGGTTGGAAAGGTAAGACATGAGGCTACAAGTTATACGTTTTGAAAAGAACCCAGCTTCTTCTTCTAAGGTAGTTAAAATCTTTCATTAACAAACACTTGGATTGGTTGTCCAACCGTTACTCTCCATTTTTGAACTCTTACTATCTTACCTCTCCTCGTAGTTTTAACTATATCCGGAGTTATAGAACTCCGATTCAAGCTAAATTTGTGGCGTTGGAAAGGTAAGATATGAGGCTACAAGGCATACATTTTGGAAAGAACCCAGTTTGGCCTCTTAGGTAGTAAAAATGCCTCATTAACAAACACTTGGACTGTTACTGTCCAACTGTTACTGTCCATTTTTGAATTGTTACTGTGTGACCTCTCCTTAGATTTTTAACTATATCTGGGGTTATAGAACTCCGATTCAAGCTAAATCTGTGGCGTTGGAAAGGTAAGACATGAGGCTACAAGTTATACGTTTTGGAAAGAACGCAGTTCTTCCTCTCGATAGTCAAAATCGCTCATTAACAAACACTTGGACGGATATCGCCCAACCTGTTACTCTCCATTTTTGAACTATTCTTGTCTAAGCTCTCCTTAGATTTTTAACTATATCCGGAGTTATAGAACTCCGATTCAAGCTAAATTTGTGGCGTTGGAAAGGTCGGACATGAGGCTACAAGTTATACGTTTTGGAAAGAACGCAGCTTCTTCCTCTCGAGTAGTCAAAATCGCTCATTAACAAACACTTGGATCCTTTCGTCCAATCCCAGCATTCTGTCCATTTTTGAATCTGTTACGTGTGACCTCTCCTTAGATTTTTAACTATATCGGGGTTACAAAACTCCGATTCAAGCTAAATCCGTGGCGTTGGAATGCTAAGACATGAGGCTACAAGTTATATGTTTTGGAAAGAACCCAGTTCTTCCTCGAGGTAGTCAAAATCGCTCATTAACAAACACTTGTTGTTAGTGTCCAACTGGTTACTGTCCATTTTTGAGCTATTCTTGTCTCACCTCTCCTTAGATTTTTAACTATATCTCGGAGTTATAGAACTCCGATTCAAGTTAAATCTATGGCGTTGGAAAGCTAAGACATGAGGCTACAAGTTATACGTTTTGAAAAGAACTCGGTTCTTCTTCTAACGTAGTCAAAATCGCTCATTAACAAACACTTGACTCACATCCTTTGTCAAGCTATTCTTGTCCATTTTTGAATTGTTACTATCTCACCTCTCCTTAGTTTTTTTAACTATATCCGGAGTTATAGAACTCCGATTCAAGCTAAATTTGTGGCGTTGGAAAGGTAAGACACGAGGCTACAAGTTATACGTTTGGAAAGAACCCAGTTCTTCCTCTAAGATAGTCAAAATCTCTCATTAACAAACACTTGGGTATTCTTGTCCAAGCTGTTCTTGTCCTTTTTTGAACTAGTCTTTGTCTCACCTCTCCTTAGATTTTTAACTATATCTCGGACTTATAGAACTCCGATTCAAGCTAAATTTGTGGCGTTGGAAAGGTCGGACATGAGGCTACAAGTTATATGTTTTGGAAAGAATGCAATTCTTCCTCTCAGGTAGTCAAAATCGCTCATTAACAAACACTTAGACTGTCACTGTCCAACTGTTACTGTCCATTTTTAAACTGTTACTATCTCACCTCTCCTCAGATTTTTAACTATGTCTCGGAGTTATAGAACTCCGATTCAAGCTAAATTTGTGGCGTTGGAAAGGTAAGACACGAGGCTACAAGTTATACGTTTTGGAAAGAACCCAGTTCTTCCTCTCAGGTAGTCAAAATGCCTCATTAACAAACACTTGGAGTGCATTCGTCCAACTGTTACTCTCCATTTTTGAACTATTACCGTCTAAGCTCTCCTTAGATTTTTAACTATATACGGAATTATAGAACTCCGATTCAAGCTAAATTTGTGGCGTTGGAAAGGTCGGGACATGAGGCTACAAGTTATACGTTTTGGAAAGAACCCAGTTCTTCCTCTAAGATAGTCAAAATCTCTCAATAACAAACACTTGTACTTGTCCAGTCCAATTCTTGTCCATTTTTGAAGCATTCTTGTCGACTTTGTCCTCGGATTTTTAACCATATCCGAGTTATAGAACTTGGATTCAAGCGAAATTTATGGCGTTGGAAAGGTAAGACATGAGCCTACAAGTTTTATATCGGAAAGAACCCAGTTCTGCCTCTAAGGTAGTCAAAATGGCTCATTAACAAACACTTGGACTGTTACTTCCCAACTGTTACTCTCCATTTTTGAACTGTTACTATCTAAGCTCTCCTTAGATTTTTAACTATATCCGGAATTATAGAACTCCGATTCAAGCTAAATTTGTGGCGTTGGAAAGATGAGACATGAGGCTACAAGTTATACGTTTTGGAAAGAACGCAGCTTCTTCCTCTCGTGTAGTCAAAATCGCTCATTAACAAACACTTGGACTCATCCTTTGTCCAACCGTTACTGTCCATTTTGAACCTTCTTGTCTAAGCTCTCTTTAGATTTTTAACTATATCTTGAGTTATAGAACTCCGATTCAAGCTAAATTTATGGCGTTGGAAAGGTAAGACATGAGCCTACAAGTTTTATATTCGGAAAGAACCCGGTTCGCCTCTAAGGTAGTCAAAATGGCTCATTAACAAATACTTGGACTGTCATCCGCCCAACCGTTATCGCATCCATTTTTGAATCTGTATCGTCTCACATCTCCTTAGATTTTTAACTTTGTCCCGAGTTATAGAACTCCGATTAAAGCTAAATTTATGGGGTTGGAAAGGTAAGACATGAGGCTACAAGTTATACGTTTTGAAAAGAACCCAGCTTCTTCTTCTAAGGTAGTTAAAATCTTTCATTAACAAACACTTGGACCATTCTTGTCAACTGTTACTCTCCATTTTTGAACTCTTACTATCTCACCTCTCCTCGTAGTTTTAACTATATCTGGAGTTATAGAACTCCGATTCAAGCTAAATTTGTGGCGTTGGAAAGGTAAGATATGAGGCTACAAGGCATACATTTTGGAAAGAACCCAGTTTGGCCTCTTAGGTAGTAAAAATGCCTCATTAACAAACACTTGAGCGTTATCGTCCAACTCATTCTCGTCCATTTTTGAATTGTTCTTGTGTGACCTCTCCTTAGATTTTTAACTATATCTCGGGGTTATAGAACTCCGATTCAAGCTAAATGCGTGGCGTTGGAAAGGTAAGACATGAGGCTACAAGTTATACGTTTTGGAAAGAACGCAGTTCTTCCTCTCGAGATAGTCAAAATCGCTCATTAACAAACACTTGGACCGTCATCCTTTGTCCAATTGTTCGTCCATTTTTGAACTATTCTTGTCTCACCTCTCCTTAGATTTTTAACTATATCTGGAGTTATAGAACTCCGATTCAAGCTAAATTTGTGGCGTTGGAAAGGTAAGACATGAGGCTACAAGTTATATGTTTTGGAAAGAACGCAGCTTCTTCCTCTCGGGTAGTCAAAATCGCTCATTAACAAACACTTGGACTGTCACTTGTCCAACTATTACGTCCATTTTTGGCTATTCTTGTGTGACCTCTCCTTAGATTTTTAACTATATCTCGGGGTTACAAAACTCCGATTCAAGCTAAATCTTAGGCGTTGGAATGCTAAGACATGAGGATACAAGTTATATGTTTTGGAAAGAACCCAGTTCTTCCTCCGAGGTAGTCAAAATCGCTCATTAACAACCACTTTGACCGTTAGTGTCCAACCTATCCTGTCCATTTTTGAATCATTCTTGTCTCACCTCTCCTTAGATTTTTAACTATATCTCGGAGTTATAGAACTCCGATTCAAGTTAAATCTATGGCGTTGGAAAGCTAAGACATGAGGCTACAAGTTATACGTTTTGAAAAGAACTCAGTTCTTCTTCTAACGTAGTCAAAATCGCTCATTAACAAACACTTGGACCTGTCACACGTCAAACCGTTATCGGTCCATTTTTGAAGTGTTACTATCTCACCTCTCCTTAGTTTTTTAACTATATCTCGGAGTTATAGAACTCCGATTCAAGCTAAATTTGTGGCGTTGGAAAGGTAAGACACGAGGCTACAAGTTATACGTTTGGAAAGAACCCAGCTTCTTCCTCTAAGATAGTCAAAATCTCTCATTAACAAACACTTGGATCAAGTATCGTCCAACTGTTCATTGTCCTTTTTGAATCGTTCATGTCTCACCTCTCCTTAGATTTTTAACTATATCCGGACTTATAGAACTCCGATTCAAGCTAAATTTGTGGCGTTGGAAAGGTCAGACATGAGGCTACAAGTTATACGTTTTGGAAAGAACGCAATTCTTCCTCTCAGGTAGTCAAAATCGCTCATTAACAAACACTTGGACTGTTACTGCCCAACTGTTACTCTCCATTTTTGAACTGTTACTGTCTAAGCTCTCCTTAGATTTTTAACTATATCTGGAATTATAGAACTCCGATTCAAGCTAAATTTGTGGCGTTGGAAAGGTCAGACATGAGGCTACAAGTTATACGTTTTGGAAAGAACCCAGTTCTTCCTCTCGGGTAGTCAAAATCGCTCATTAACAAACACTTGATCACTGTCCAATCTGTTCGTCCATTTTTGAATCGTTATCGTCTAAGCTCTCTTTAGATTTTTAACTATATCTTGAGTTATAGAACTCCGATTCAAGCTAAATTTATGGCGTTGGAAAGGTAAGACATGAGCCTACAAGTTTTATATTCGGAAAGAACCCAGTTCGCTCTAAGGTAGTCAAAATAGCTCATTAACAAATACTTGGACTATCCTTTGTCCAACATCGTTTCGTCCATTTTTTGAACTTCTTCGTCTCACATCTCCTTAGATTTTTAACTTTGTCTCGGAGTTATAGAACTCCGATTAAAGCTAAATTTATGGGGTTGGAAAGGTAAGACATGAGGCTACAAGTTATACGTTTTGAAAAGAACCCAGTTCTTCTTCTAAGGTAGTTAAAATCTTTCATTAACAAACACTTGGATCATTCTTGTCCAACCTGTTACTCTCCATTTTTGAACTCTTACTATCTCACCTCTCCTCGAGTTTTAACTATATCCGGAGTTATAGAACTCCGATTCAAGCTAAATTTGTGGCGTTGGAAAGGTAAGATATGAGGCTACAAGGCATACATTTTGGAAAGAACCCAGTTTGGCCTCTTAGGTAGTAAAAATCGCTCATTAACAAACACTTGGACTCGGTATCGTCCAACGTTCTTGTCCATTTTTGAATTGTTACTGTGTGACCTCTCCTTAGATTTTTAACTATATCTCGGGGTTATAGAACTCCGATTCAAGCTAAATCCGTGGCGATGGAAAGGTAAGACATGAGGCTACAAGTTATACGTTTTGGAAAGAACGCAGTTCTTCCTCTCGGATAGTCAAAATCGCTCATTAACAAACACTTGGACTCTCACATCGTCCAACTGTTACTGTCCATTTTTGAACTGTTATTCGTCTAAGCTCTCCTTAGATTTTTAACTATATCTAGAGTTATAGAACTCCGATTCAAGCTAAATTTGTGGCGTTGGAAAGGTAAGACATGAGGCTACAAGTTATACGTTTTGGAAAGAACGCAGTTCTTCCTCTCAGGTAGTCAAAATCGCTCATTAACAAACACTTGAGTCATGTCGTCCAACCGTTCTGTCCATTTTTGAACTGTTCGTGTGACCTCTCCTTAGATTTTTAACTATATCTGGGGTTACAAAACTCCGATTCAAGCTAAATCTGTGGCGTTGGAATGCTAAGACATGAGGCTACAAGTTATATGTTTTGGAAAGAACCCAGTTCTTCCTCTAAGGTAGTCAAAATCGCTCATTAACAAACACTTTGACTGTTAGTGTCCAACTCATTACTTGTCCATTTTTGAATTCGTTTGTCTCACCTCTCCTTAGATTTTTAACTATATCTCGGAGTTATAGAACTCCGATTCAAGTTAAATCTATGGCGTTGGAAAGCTAAGACATGAGGCTACAAGTTATACGTTTTGAAAAGAACTCAGCTTCTTACGCTAACGTAGTCAAAATCGCTCATTAACAAACACTTGGACCGTCATTGTCAAACCTCGTTATCGTCCATTTTTTAATTGTTACTATCTCACCTCTCCTTAGTTTTTTAACTATATCTGGAGTTATAGAACTCCGATTCAAGCTAAATTTGTGGCGTTGGAAAGGTAAGACACGAGGCTACAAGTTATACGTTTGGAAAGAACCCAGTTCTTCCTCTAAGATAGTCAAAATCTCTCATTAACAAACACTTGGACTGTTACTGTCCAACTGTTACTGTCCTTTTTGAAGCTATTCGCTCTCACCTCTCCTTAGATTTTTAACTATATCTGGACTTATAGAACTCCGATTCAAGCTAAATTTGTGGCGTTGGAAAGGTCGGACATGAGGCTACAAGTTATACGTTTTGGAAAGAACGCAATTCTTCCTCTCGAGGTAGTCAAAATCGCTCATTAACAAACACTTGGACTGTACTGTCCAACTTACTATCGTCCATTTTTAAACTGTTACTATCTCACCTCTCCTAAGATTTTTAACTATATCTGGAATTATAGAACTCCGATTCAAGCTAAATTTGTGGCGTTGGAAAGGTCAGACATGAGGCTACAAGTTATACGTTTTGGAAAGAACGCAGTTCTTCCTCTCAGGTAGTCAAAATCGCTCATTAACAAACACTTGACCGTCACTTTGTCCAACATTCATTGTCCATTTTTGAACTGTTACTATCGCACCTCTCCTCAGATTTTTAACTATATCTGGACTTATAGAACTCCGATTCAAGCTAAATTTATGGCGTTGGAAAGGTAAGACATGAGGCTACAAGTTATACATTTGGAAAGAACCCAGTTCTGCCTCTACGGTAGTCAAAATCGCTCATTCACAAACACTTGACTGTCTCTCGTCCAATTGCTATCGTCCATTTTTTAACCGTTTCTTGTGTGACCTCTCGCTTAGATTTTTAACTATATCTGGAGTTATAGAACTCCGATTGAAGCTAAATTTGTGGCGTTGGAAAGGTAAGACACGAGGCTACAAGTTATACGTTTTGGAAAGAACCCAGTTCTCACTCTAAGATAGTCAAAATCTCTCATTAACAAACACTTGGACTGTTACTGTCCATTTTTGAACTATTACAGTCTGACCTGTCTTTAGAGTTTTAACTATATATGGAGTTATATAACTCGGATTCAAGCGAAATTTATGGCGTTGGAAAGGTAAGACATGAGCCTACAAGTTTTATATGCGGAAAGAACCTATTTCTGCCTCTAAGGTAGTCAAAATCGCTCATTAACAAACACTTGAACTGTTACTGTCCAACTGTTACTGTCCATTTTTTAACTGTTACTGTATGACCTCTCCTAAGATTTTTAACTATATCTCGGGGTTATAGAACTCCGATTGAAGCTAAATTTGTGGCGTTGGAAAGGTCGGACACGAGGCTACAAGTTATACGTTTTGGAAAGAACGCAGCTTCTTCCTCTCGTGTAGTCAAAATCGCTCATTAACAAACACTTGACCGTCACGCCCAACCTGTTATCGTCCATTTTTAAACGTTACTATCTCACCTCTCCTAAGATTTTTAACTATATCTGGAATTATAGAACTCCGATTCAAGCTAAATTTGTGGCGTTGGAAAGGTAAGACACGAGGCTACAAGTTATACGTTTTGGAAAGAACGCAGTTCTTCCTCTCGGTAGTCAAAATCGCTCATTAACAAACACTTGACCGTTATTCTTGTCCAACTGTTATCGTCCATTTTTGAACTGTTATCGTCTCGACTGTCCTCAGATTTTTAACTATATCTGGGGTTATAGAACTCCGATTGAAGCTAAATTTGTGGCGTTGGAAAGGTCAGACATGAGCCTACAAGTTTTATATTCGGAACGAACCCAGTTCTGCCTCTAAGGTAGTCAAAATTGCTCATTAACAAACACTTGACCGTTACGTCCAACCGTTATCTGTCCATTTTTGAACTGTTACTATCTCACCTCTCCTAAGATTTTTAACTATATCTGGAATTATAGAACTTCGATTCAAGCTAAATTTGTGGCGTTGGAAAGGTAAGACACGAGGCTACAAGTTATACGTTTTGGAAAGAACCGAGTTCTGCCTCTAAGGTAGTCAAAATGGCTCATTAACAAACACTTGGATTCATTGCCCAACTGTTACTCTCCATTTTTGAACTATTCTGTCTAAGCTCTCCTTAGATTTTTAACTATATCTGGAATTATAGAACTCCGATTGAAGCTAAATTTGTGGCGTTGGAAAGGTCAGACATGAGGCTACAAGTTATACGTTTTGGAAAGAACGCAGTTCTTCCTCTCAGGTAGTCAAAATTGCTCATTAACAAACACTTGGACGTTATTCTTGTCCAACTGTTTCGTCCATTTTTGAACCATTCGTCCCGAGCTCTCCTCAGATTTTTAACTATATCTGGATTTATAGAACTCGGATTCAAGCGAAATTTATGGCGTTGGAAAGGTAAGACATGAGCCTACAAGTTTTAAATTCGGAAAGAACCCAGTTCTGCCTCTAAGGTAGTCAAAATCGCTCATTAACAAACACTTGGACTGTGAGTGTCCATCTGTTACTGTCCATTTTTTAACTGTTACTGTGTGACCTCTCCTTAGATTTTTAACTATATCTGGGGTTACAAAACTCCGATTCAAGCTAAATCTGTGGCGTTGGAAAGCTAAGACATGAGGCAACAAGTTATATGTTTTTGGAAAGAACCCAGTTCTTCCTCTAAGGTAGTCAAAATCGCTCATTAACAAACACTTGGACTGTGACTATCCAACATTCTATCGTACATTTTTGAACTGTTATTATCTCACCTCTCCTTAGATTTTTAAGTATATCGGAGTTATAGAATCTCCGATTCAAGCTAAATTTGTGGCGTTTGAAAGGTAAGACATGAGGCTACAAGTTATATGTTTTGGAAAGAACCCAGTTCTTCCTCTAAGGTAGTCAAAATCGCTCATTAACAAACACTTGGACTGTCATTGTCCACCTGTTACTGTCCATTTTTGAACTGTTACTCTCTTACCTCTCCTTGGATTTTTAACTATATCTGGAGTTATAGAATCTCCGATTCAAGCTAAATTTGTGGCGTTGGAAAGGTAAGACACGAGGCTACAAGTTATACGTTTTGGAAAGAACCGAGTTACTGCGCTCTAAGGTAGTCAAAATGGCTCATTAACAAACACTTGGACCTGTTACGCCCAACTGTTACTCTCCATTTTTGAACTGTTATCTGTCTAAGCTCTCCTTAGATTTTTAACTATATCTGGAATTATAGAACTCCGATTCAAGCTAAATTTGTGGCGTTGGAAAGGTCAGACATGAGGCTACAAGTTATACGTTTTGGAAAGAACGCAGTTCTTCCTCTCGTGTAGTCAAAATTGCTCATTAACAAACACTTGGACTGTATTCGTCCAACCATTCATTGTCCATTTTTGAACTGTTCTGTCTCGAGCTCTCCTCGGATTTTTAACTATATCTCGGATTTATAGAACTCGGATTCAAGCGAAATTTATGGCGTTGGAAAGGTAAGACATGAGCCTACAAGTTTTAAATTCGGAAAGAACCCAGTTCTGCCTCTAAGGTAGTCAAAATCGCTCATTAACAAACACTTGGACCGTGAGTGTCCATCTCTTCGTCCATTTTTTAACCGTTATCTTGTGTGACCTCTCCTTAGATTTTTAACTATATCTGGGGTTACAAAACTCCGATTCAAGCTAAATCTGTGGCGTTGGAAAGCTAAGACATGAGGCTACAAGTTATATGTTTTGGAAAGAACCCAGTTCTTCCTTTAAGGTAGTCAAAATCGCTCATTAACAAACTCTTGGACTGTTAGTGTCCAACTGTTACATCGTCCATTTTTGAACTGTTCTTGTCTCACCTCTCCTTAGATTTTTAACTATGTCTCCGGAGTTATAGAACTCCGATTCAAGCTAAATCTATGGCGTTGGAAAGGTAAGACATGAGGCTACAAGTTATACGTTTTGAAAAGAACTCAGTTCTTCTTATAACGTAGTCAAAATCGCTCATTAACAAACACTTGGATTGTCACTGTCCAACTGTTACTGTCCATTTTTGAACTGTTACTGTGTGACGTCTACTTAGATTTTTAACTATATCTGGGGTTATAGAACT
This sequence comes from Populus x sibirica, assembly GCA_019202695.1. Lineage (NCBI taxonomy): Eukaryota > Viridiplantae > Streptophyta > Magnoliopsida > Malpighiales > Salicaceae > Populus > Populus x sibirica. The sequence continues at coordinate 78,064 of JAGMVL010000064.1, forward strand.
CCGATTCAAGCTAAATGTATGGCGTTGGAAAGGTAACACATGAGGCTACAAGTTATATGTTTTGGAAAGAACCCAGTTCTTCCTCTAAGGTAGTCAAAATCACTCATTAACAAACACTTGGATCACGTCCAACTGTTTGTCCATTTTTGAACTTCTTGTCTAAGTTCTCCTTAGATTTTTAACTATATCCGGAGTTATAGAACTCCGATTCAAGCTAAATTTGTGGCGTTGGAAAGGTAAGACACGAGGCTACAAGTTATACGTTTTGGAAAGAACCGAGTTCGCCTCTAAGGTAGTCAAAATGGCTCATTAACAAACACTTGGAGTTCTTGCCCAACTGTTACTCTCCATTTTTGAACTGTTCTTGTCTAAGCTCTCCTTAGATTTTTAACTATATCTCGGAATTATAGAACTCCGATTCAAGCTAAATTTGTGGCGTTGGAAAGGTCGGACATGAGGCTACAAGTTATACGTTTTGGAAAGAACGCAGTTCTTCCTCTCGGTAGTCAAAATCGCTCATTAACAAACACTTGACGTTATTCTTGTCCAACTGTTACTGTCCATTTTTGAATCTATTCTTGTCGACTGGTCGTCGGATTTTTAACTATATCTCGGAGTTATAGAACTCGGATTCAAGCAAAATTTATGGCGTTGGAAAGGTAAGACATGAGCCTACAAGTTTTATATTTGGAACTAACCCAGTTCCCGCTCTAAGGTAGTCAAAATTGCTCATTAACAAACACTTGGACATTCATTGTCCAACTGTTACTGTCCATTTTTGAACTGTTACTGTCTGAGCTCTCCTCAGATTTTTAACTATATCTGGATTTATAGAACTCGGATTCAAGCGAAATTTATGGCGTTGGAAAGGTAAGACATGAGCCTACAAGTTTTAAATTCGGAAAGAACCCAGCTTCGCCTCTAAGGTAGTCAAAATCGCTCATTAACAAACACTTGGACTGTGAGTGTCCATCTCATCGTCCATTTTTTTAACTGTTTGCGTGTGACCTCTCCTTAGATTTTTAACTATATCTCGGGGTTACAAAACTCCGATTCAAGCTAAATCGTGGCGTTGGAAAGCTAAGACATGAGGCTACAAGTTATATGTTTTGGAAAGAACCCAGTTCTTCCTTTAAGGTAGTCAAAATCGCTCATTAACAAACTCTTGGACCGTTAGTGTCCAACTGCATCGTCCATTTTTGAAGCTGATTCTTGTCTCACCTCTCCTTAGATTTTTAACTATGTCTGGAGTTATAGAACTCCGATTCAAGCTAAATCTATGGCGTTGGAAAGGTAAGACATGAGGCTACAAGTTATACGTTTTGAAAAGAACTCAGTTCTTCTTATAACGTAGTCAAAATCGCTCATTAACAAACACTTGGATTGTCACTGTCCAACTGTTACTGTCCATTTTTGAACTGTTACTGTGTGACGTCTATTTAGATTTTTAACTATATCTGGGGTTATAGAACTCCGATTCAAGCTAAATCTGTGGCGTTGGAAAGGTAACACATGAGGCTACAAGTTATATGTTTTGGAAAGAACCCAGTTCTTCCTCTAAGGTAGTCAAAATCACTCATTAACAAACACTTGGTCACATGTCCAACTGTTATGTCCATTTTTGAATCGTATTCTTGTCTAAGTTCTCCTTAGATTTTTAACTATATCTGGAGTTATAGAACTCCGATTCAAGCTAAATTTGTGGCGTTGGAAAGGTAAGACACGAGGCTACAAGTTATACGTTTTGGAAAGAACGCAGTTCTTCCTCTCGTGTAGTCAAAATCGCTCATTAACAAACACTTGGACTGTCACGTCCAACTCGATACTGTCCATTTTTGAACTGACATTGTCTAAGTTCTCCTTAGATTTTTAACTATATCTGGAGTTATAGAACTCCGATTCAAGCTAAATTTGTGGCGTTGGAAAGGTAAGACATGAGGCTACAAGTTTTATATCGGAAAGAACCCAGTTCTGCCTCTAAGGTAGTCAAAATCGCTCATTAACAAACACTTGGAGCATCCTTGTGTAACTGTTGCTTGTCTATTTTTCAAGCATTCGTCTCGACCTCTCCTCAGAGTTTTAACTATATCTGGAGTTATAGAACTGCGATTCAAGCAAAATTTGTGGCGTTGGAAAGGTAAGATATGAGGCTACAAGACATACATTTTGGAAAGAACCCAGTTTGGCCTCTTAGGTAGTAAAAATCGCTCATTAACAAATACTTGGACCGGTTCTGTCCAACTGTTCACGTCCATTTTTGAATTGTTACTGTGTGACCTCTCCTTAGATTTTTAACTGTATCTGGGGTAATAGAACTCAGATTCAAGCTAAATTTATGGCGTTGGAAAGGTAAGACATGAGCCTACAAGTTATACGTTTTGGAAAGAACCCAGTACTTCCTCTAATGTAGTGAAAATCGCTCATTAACAAACACTTGGACTGTCATTGTCCTTTTTTGAACTGTTACTGTGTGACCTTTCCTTAGATTTTTAACTATATCTGGGGTTATAGAACTCCGATTTAAGCTAAATCTGTGGTGTTGGAAAGGTAAGACATGAGGCAACAAGTTATACGTTTTGGAAAGAACCCAGTTCTTCCTCTAAGGTAGTCAAAATCGCAAATTAACAAACACTTGCACTGTCACTGTCCAACTGTTATTGTCCGTTTTTGAATAGTTACTCTCTCACCTCTACTTAGATTTTTAACTATATCTGGGGTTATAGAACTCCGATTCAAGCTAAATCGATGGCGTTGGAAAGGTAAGACATGAGGCTACAAGTTATATGTTTTGGAAAGAACCCAGTACTTCCTCTAAGATAGTCAAAATCGCTCATTAACAAACACTTGGACTGTCACTTTCCAGTTGTTACTGTCCATTTTTGAACTGTTCGTGTCGACCTGTCCCCGAGATTTTTAACTATATCCGGAGTTATAGAACTCGGATTAAAGCGAAATTTATGGCGTTGGAAAGGTAAGACATGAGCCTACAAGTTTTATATTCGGAAAGAACCTAGTTCTGCCTCTAATGTAGTCAAAATCGCTCATTAACAAACACTTGGACTGTCACTGTCCAACTGTTACTGTCCATTTTTGAACAGTTACTATCTCACCTCTCCTTAGATTTTTAACTATATCTGGAGTTATGGAACTCCGATTCAAGCTAAATCCATGGCGTTGGAAAGGTAAGACTTGAGGCTATAAGTACTATGTTTTGGAAAGAACTCATTTCTGCCTCTAAGTTAGTGAAAATCGCTCATTAACAAACACTTGGACTGTCACTGTCCAACTGTTACTGTCCATTTTTGAACAGTTACTCTCTGACCTCTCCTTAGATTTTTAACTATATCTGGAATTATAGAACTCCGATTCAAGCTAAATTTGTGGCGTTGGAAAGGTAAGACATGAGGCTACAAGTTATACGTTTTGGAAAGAACCCAGTTCTGCCTTTAAGGTAGTCAAAATCGCTCATTAACAAACACTTGGACTGTCACTGTCCAAATATTACTGTCCATTTTTGAATCAGTTACGTCTCACCTCTCCTCGAGTTTTAACTATATCCGGAGTTACGAACTCCAATTCAAGCTAAATCCGTGGCGTTGGAAAGGTAAGACATGAGGCTACAAGTTATACGTTTTGGAAAGAACGCAGCTTCTTCCTCCGAGGTAGTCAAAATCGCTCATTAACAAAGACTTGGACTGTCACTGTCCAACCGTTACTCTCCATTTTTGAATCGTTGTCTCACCTCTCCTCGAGTTTTAACTATATCTGGAGTTATAGAACTCCGACTCAATTAAAATTTATGGCGTTGGAAAGGTTAGATATGAGGCTACAAGTTATACGTTTTGGAAAGAACCCAGTTCTGCCTCTAAGGTAGTCAAAATGGCTTATTAACAAACACTTGCACTGTTATCTTGTCCAACTGTTATTGTCCATTTTTGATCACTGTTCTGTCTCACCTATCCTTAGATTTTTAACTATATCTGGAATTATAGAACTCCGATTCAAGCAAAATTTATGGCGTTGGAAAGGTAAGAAATGAGGCTACAAGTTATATGTTTTGGAAAGAATGCAGTTCTTCCTCTAAGGTAGTCAAAATCGCTCATTAACAAACACTTGGACCGTCACACTTGTCCAACCGTTACTGTCCATTTTTGAACAGATTCTTGTCTCACCTCTCCTCGATTTTTAACTATACTCGGAATTACAAAACTCGATTCAAGCTAAATCTGTGGCGTTGGAAAGGAAGACATGAGGCTATAAGTTATACGTTTTGGAAAGAACCCAGTTCTGCCTCTAAGGTAGTCAAAATCGCTCATTAACAAACACTTGGACTGTTATTGTCCAACTGGTACTATCCATTTTTCAACTGTTACTGTCCGACCTCTCCTAAGAGTTTTAACTATATCAGGAGTTATAGAACTGCGATTCAAGAAAAATTTGTGGCGTTGGAAAGGTAAGACATGAGGCTACAAGTTATATGTTTTGGAAAGAACCCAGTACTTCCTCTAATGTAGTCAAAATCGCTCATTAACAAACACTTGGACTGTCACTGTCCATTTTTGAACTGTTACTGTGTGACCTTTCCTTAGATTTTTAACTATATCTGGGGTTATAGAACTCCAATTCAAGCTAAATCTGTGGCGTTGGAAAGGTAAGACATGAGGCTACAAGTTATACGTTTTGGAAAGAATTCAGTTCTGCCTCTAAGGTAGTCAAAATTGCTAATTAACAAACACTTGACTGTGATCTGTCCAACTGTTACTGTCCATTTTTGAACTATTCTTGTTTCACCTCTCCTCGAGTTTTAACTATATCTGGAGTTACAGAACTCCGATTCAAGCTAAATCTGTGGCGTTGGAAAGGAAGACATGAGGCTACAAGTTATACGTTTTGGAAAGAACCCAGTTCTGCCTCTAATGGAGTCAAAATCGCTCATTAACAAACACTTGAACTGTCACTGTCCAATTGTTACTGTCCATTTTTGAACTATTCTGTGTGACCTCTCCTTAGATTTTTAACTATATCTGGGGTTATAGAACTCCGATTCAAGCTAAATCTGTGGCGTTGGAAAGGTAAGACATGAGGCTACAAGTTATACGTTTTGGAAAGAACCCAGTTCTGCCTCTAAAGTAGTCAAAATCGCTCATTAACAAACACTTGGACTGTGACTGTCCAACTGTTACTGTCCATTTTTGAAATGTTACTGTCTCACCTCTCGTCAGAGTTTTCACTATATCTGGAGTTCTGAGAACTCGATTCAAGTTAAATCCGTGGCGTTGGAAAGGAAGACATGAGGCTACAAGTTATACGTATTGGAAAGAACCCGGTTCCGCCTCTAAGGTAGTCAAAATCGCTCATTAACAAACACTTGGACATCCTTTGTCCAATTGTTACTCTCCATTTTTGAACTGTTACTATGTGACCTCTCCTTAGATTTTTAACTATATCTGTGGTTATAGAACTCCTATTCAAGCTAAATCTGTGGCGTTGGAAAGGTAAGACATGAGGCTTCAAGTTATACGTTTTGGAAAGAACTCAGTACTTCCTCTAAGGTAGTCAAAATCGCTCATTAACAAACACTTGGACTGTCACTGTCCAGTTGTTACTGTCCATTTTTGAACTATTACTGTGTGACCTCTCCTTAGATTTTTAACTATATCGGGGTTATAGAACTCCGATTCAAGCTAAATCTATGGCGTTGGAAAGGTAAGACATGAGGCTACAAGTTATACGTTTTGGAAAGAACCCGGTTCCGCCTCTAAGGTAGTGAAAATTGCTCATTAACAAACACTTGGGTATAACTGTCCAACTGTTCTGTCCATTTTTGAACTATTCTTGTCTCACCTCTCGTCGAGTTTTAACTATATCGGAGTTACGGAACTCCGATTCAAGCTAAATCGTGGCGTTGGAAAGGAAGACATGAGGCTACAAGTTATACGTTTTGGAAAGAACCCGGATTCCGCCTCTAAGGTAGTCAAAATCGCTCATTAACAAACACTTGAATGTATTCTTGTCCATTTTTGAATTGTGCTTGTCTCACCTCTCCTCGAGTTTTAACTATATCCGGAGTTCAGAACTCCGATTCAAGCTAAATCCGTGGCGTTGGAAAGGAAGACATGAGGCTACAAGTTATACGTATTGGAAAGAACCCGGTTCGCCTCTAAGGTAGTCAAAATCGCTCATTAACAAACACTTGGACATCCTTTGTCCAATTGTTACTCTCCATTTTTGAAGCGTATTCTTGTGTGACCTTTCCTTAGATTTTTAATTATATACGGGGTTATAGAACTCCGATACAAGCTAAATACGTGGCGTTGGAAAGGTAAGACATGAGGCTACAAGTTATATGTTTTGGAAAGAACTCATTTACGCCTCTAAGTTAGTCAAAATCGCTCATTAACAAACACTTGGACTGTGATTGTCCATTTTTGAATTGTAATCGTCTCACCTCTCCTCGAGTTTTAACTATATCTCGGAGTTCTGAGAACTCCGATTCAAGCTAAATCCGTGGCGTTGGAAAGGAAGACATGAGGCTACAAGTTATACGTATTGGAAAGAACCCTGTTTTCGCCTCTAAGGTAGTCAAAATCGCTCATTAACAAACACTTGGTATCCTTCTGTCCAATTGTTACTCTCCATTTTTGAACTGTTACTGTGTGACCTCTCCTTAGATTTTTAACTATATTTGGGGTTATAGAACTTCTATTCAAGCTAAATCTGTGGCGTTGGAAAGGTAAGACATGAGCCTACAAGTTTTATGTTCGGAAAGAACCCAGTTCTGCCACTAAGGTTGTCAAAATGGCTCATTAACAAACACTTGGAACGTCACTTGTCCAACTGTTCTTGTCCATTTTTCAACTGTTTCTTGTCTCATCTCTCCTTAGATTTTTAACTATATCTGGAATTATAGAACTCCGATTGAAGCTAAATTTGTGGCGTTGGAAAGGTAAGACATGAGGCTACAAGTTATACGTGTTGGAAAGAACATAGTTCTTCTTTTAAGGTAGTCAAAATCGCTCATTAACAAACACTTGGACTGTCACTGTCCAGTTGTTACTGTCCATTTTTGAACTGTTACTGTGTGACCTCTCCTTAGATTTTTAACTATATCTAGGGTTATAGAACTCCAATTCAAGCTAAATCTGTGGCGTTGGAAAGGTAAGACATGAGGCTACAAGTTATATGTTTTAGAAAGAACTCAGTACTTCCTCTAAGGTAGTCAAAATCGCTCATTAACAAACACTTGGTACATCCTTTGTCCAAGCCATTACTGTCCATTTTTGAACAGTTACTATCTCACCTCTCCTTAGATTTTTAACTATATCTGGAGTTATAGAACTCCGATTCAAGCAAAATCTGTGGCGTTGGAAAGGTAAGACACGAGGCTACAAATTATACGTTTTGGAAAGAACCCAGTTCTTCCTCTAAGGTAGTCAAAATCGCTCATTAACAAACACTTGACGGACATCCTTGTCCGGTTGTTATGTCCATTTTTGAACTGTTACGTGTGACCTCTCCTTAGATTTTTAACTATATCGGGGTTATAGAACTCCGATTCAAGCTAAATACGTAGGCGTTGGAAAGGTAAGATATGAGGCTACAAGTTATATGTTTTGGAAAGAAGCGAGTACTTCCTCTAAGGTAGTCAAAATCGCTCATTAACAAACACTTGGTACATCCATTGTCCGGTTGTTCTGTCCATTTTTGAACTGTTATTCTGTGTGACCTCTCCTTAGATTTTTAACTATATCTGGGGTTCTAGAACTCCTATTCAAGCTAAATCTGTGGCGTTGGAAAGGTAAGACATGAGGCTACAAGTTATATGTTTTGGAAAGAACTCAGTACTTCCTCTAAGGTAGTCAAAATCGCTCATTAACAAACACTTGGGCCATCCTTTGTCCAGTTGTTCTTGTCCATTTTTGAACCATCCTTGTGTGACCTCTCCTTAGATTTTTAACTATATGTGGGGTTATAGAACTCCGATTCAAGCTAAATCTGTGGCGTTGGAAAGGTAAGACATGGGGCTACAAGTTATATGTTTTGGAAAGAACCCAGTACTTCCTCTAATGTAGTCAAAATCACTCATTAACAAACACTTGGTATCACTTGTCCATTTTTGAATCTATTCTTGTGTGACCTTTCCTTAGATTTTTAATTACATCTGGGGTTATAGAACTCCGATACAAGCTAAATCTGTGGCGTTGGAAAGGTAAGACATGAGGCTACAAGTTATACATTTTGGAAAGAACTCATTTCTGCCTCTAAGTTAGTCAAAATCGCTCATTAACAAACACTTGGACTGTGACTGTCCATTTTTGAATTGTAACTGTCTCACCTCTCCTTAGAGTTTTAACTATATCTGGAGTTACAGAACTCCGATTCAAGCTAAATCTGTGGTGTTGGAAAGGAAGACATGAGGCTACAAGTTATACGTATTGGAAAGAACCCGGTTACGCCTCTAAGGTAGTCAAAATCGCTCATTAACAAACACTTGGGTATCCTTTGTCCAATTGTTACTCTCCATTTTTGAACTGTTACTGTGTGACCTTTCCTTAGATTTTTAATTATATCTGGGGTTATAGAACTCCGATACAAGCTAAATCTGTGGCGTTGGAAAGGTAAGACATGAGGCTACAAGTTATATGTTTTGGAAAGAACTCATTTCTGCCTCTAAGTTAGTCAAAATCGCTCATTAACAAACACTTGGACATCACTTTGTCCGGTTATTCTTGTCAATTTTTGAAGCTATTCTTGTGTGACCTCTCCTTAGATTTTTAACTATTTAAGGGTTATAGAACTCCGATTCAAGCTAAATACTGTGGCGTTGGAAAGGTAAGACATGAGGCTACAAGTTATATGTTTTTGAAAGAACTCGAGTACTTCCTCTAAGGTAGTCAAAATCGCTCATTAACAAACACTTGGTACATCCTTTGTCCGGTTGTTCTTGTCCATTTTGAAGCTATTCTTGTGTGACCTCTCCTTAGATTTTTAACTATATCTGGGGTTATAGAACTCCGATTCAAGCTAAATTTATGGCGTTGGAAAGGTAAGACATGAGGCTAAAAGTTATATGTTTTGGAAAGAACCCAGTTCTACCTCTAATGTAGTGAAAATCGCTCATTAACAAACACTTGGAGTACATCCTTTGTCCGGTTGTTCACATCCATTTTTGAATATTCTTGTGTTACCTCTCCTTAGATTTTTAACTATATCCGGGGTTATAGAACTACGATTCAAGCTAAATCGTTGGCGTTGGAAAGGTAAGACATGAGGCTACAAGTTATATGTTTGGAAAGAACTCAGTACTTCCTTTAAGGTAGTCAAAATCGCTCATTAACAAACACTTGGACTGTCACTGTCCAGTTGTTACTGTCCATTTTTGAACTTTTACTGTGTGACCTCTCCTTAGATTTTTAACTATATGTGGGGTTATATAACTCCGATTCAAGCTAAATCTATGGCGTTGGAAAGGTAAGATATGAGGCTACAAGTTATGTGTTTTGGATAGAACTCAGAACTTCCTCTAAGGTAGTCAAAATCGCTCATTAACAAACACTTTGACATCTTTGTCCGCTTGTTCTTGTCCATTTTTGAACTGTTACTTGTGTGACCTCTCCTTAGATTTTTAACTATATCTGGGGTTATAGAACTCCGATTCAAGCTAAATCGTGGCGTTGGAAAGGTAAGACATGAGGCTAAAAGTTATATGATTTGGAAAGAACTCAGTACTTCCTCTAAGGTAGTCAAAATCGCTCATTAACAAACACTTGGATTGTCACTGTCCAGTTGTTACTGTCCATTTTTGAAGCTATGCTCTGTGTGACCTCTCCTTAGATTTTTAACTATATCTGGGGTTATAGAACTCCTATTCAAGCTAAATCTGTGGCGTTGGAAAGGTAAGACATGAGGCTACAAGTTTTATGTTTTGGAAAGAACTCAGTTCTGCCTCTAAGGTAGTCACAATCGCTCATTAACAAACACTTGGTTATCCTTTGTCCAGTTGTTACTTGTCCATTTTTGAGCTATTCTTGTGTGACCTCTCCTAAGATTTTTAACTATATCTGGGGTTATAGAACTCCGATTCAAGCTAAATCTGTGGCGTTGAAAAGGTAAAACATGAGGCTACAAGTTCTACGTTTTGGAAAGAACCCAATTACTGCCTCTTAGGTAGTCAAAATCGCTCATTAACAAACACTTGACTATCCTTGTCCAGTTATTCATGTCCATTTTTGAAGCGATTACTGTGTGACCTCTCCTTAGATTTTTAACTATATCGGGGTTAAAGAACTCCGATTCAAGCTAAATCTATGGCGTTGGAAACGTAAGACATGAGGCTACAAGTTATATGTTTTGGAAAGAACCCAGTTCTTCCTCTAAGGTAGTCAAAATCGCTCATTAACAAACACTTGGGGGCATCCTTTGTCCAAGGTTATTCGTCCATTTTTGAAGCATTACTATCGTCTCACCTCTCCTTTGATTTTTAACTACATCTGGAGTTATAGAACTCCGATTCAAGCTAAATCTGTGGCGTTGGAAAGGTAAGACATGAGGCTACAAGTTATATGTTTTGGAAAGAACTCAGTACTTCCTCTAAGGTAGTCAAAATCGCTCATTAACAAACACTTGGATGTCTTGTCCAGGTTATTCTTGTCCATTTTTGAACTATTACTGTGTGACCTCTCCTTAGATTTTTAACTATATCTGGGGTTATAGAACTCCGATTCAAGCTAAATCTGTGGCGTTGAAAAGGTAAGACATGAGGCTACAAGTTCTACGTTTTGGAAAGAACCCAGTTCGCCTCTAAGGTAGTCAAAATCGCTCGTTAACAAACACTTGGGACATCCTTGTCCAGTTGTTCTTGTCCATTTTTGTAATTCTTGTGTGACCTCTCCTTAGATTATTAACTATATCTCGGGGTTATAGAACTCCGATTCAAGCTAAATCTATGGCGTTGGAAAGGTAAGAATGAGGCTACAAGTTATATGTTTTGGAAAGAACTCAGTACTTCCTCTAAGGTAGTCAAAATCGCTCATTAACAAACACTTTGGATCCTTTGTCCAGCTTGTTTCTTGTCCATTTTTGAACTGATTCTTGTGTGACCTCTCCTTAGATTTTTAACTATATCTCGGGGTTATAGAACTCCGATTCAAGCTAAATCCGTGGCGTTGGAAAGGTAAGACATGAGGCTAAAAGTTATATGATTTGGAAAGAACTCAGTTCTTCCTCTAAGGTAGTCAAAATCGCTCATTAACAAACACTTGGATTGTCACTGTCCAGTTGTTACTGTCCATTTTTGAACTGTTACTATGTGACCTCTCCTTAGATTTTTAACTATATCTGGGGTTATAGAACTCCTATTCAAGCTAAATCGTGGCGTTGGAAAGGTAAGACATGAGGCTACAAGTTTTATGTTTTGGAAAGAACTCAGTTCCGCCTCTAAGGTAGTCACAATCGCTCATTAACAAACACTTGGTCTCCTTTGTCCAGGTTATTACTTGTCCATTTTTGAACGATTCTTGTGTGACCTCTCCTAAGATTTTTAACTATATCTGGGGTTATAGAACTCCGATTCAAGCTAAATCTGTGGCGTTGAAAAGGTAAAACATGAGGCTACAAGTTCTACGTTTTGGAAAGAACCCAATTCTGCCTCTTAGGTAGTCAAAATCGCTCATTAACAAACACTTGGATATCCTTGTCAGCATTGTTAATGTCCATTTTTGAACTGATACTGTGTGACCTCTCCTTAGATTTTTAACTATATCTGGGGTTAAAGAACTCCGATTCAAGCTAAATCTATGGCGTTGGAAACGTAAGACATGAGGCTACAAGTTATATGTTTTGGAAAGAACCCAGTTCTTCCTCTAAGGTAGTCAAAATCGCTCATTAACAAACACTTGGACTGCATCCTTTGTCCAACTGCTATTCTTGTCCATTTTTGAACTATTCTTGTCTCACCTCTCCTTTGATTTTTAACTATATACGGGGTTATAGAACTCCGATTCAAGCTAAATCCGTGGCGTTGGAAAGGTAAGACATGAGGCTACAAGTTATATGTTTTGGAAAGAACTCAAGTTCTTCCTCTAAGGTAGTCAAAATCACTCATTAACAAACACTTGGAATACATCCTTTGTCCAGTTATTCTTGTCCATTTTTGAACTATTCCTGTGTGACCTCTCCTTAGATTTTTAACTATATCTGGGGTTATAGAACTCCGATTCAAGCTAAATCTGTGGCGTTGAAAAGGTAAGACATGAGGCTACAAGTTCTACGTTTTGGAAAGAACCCAGTTCTGCCTCTAAGGTAGTCAAAATCGCTCGTTAACAAACACTTGGACATCCTTTGTCCAGTTGTTACTGTCCATTTTTGAAGCGATTCTTTGTGTGACCTCTCCTTAGATTATTAACTATATCTGGGGTTATAGAACTCCGATTCAAGCTAAATCTATGGCGTTGGAAAGGTAAGAATGAGGCTACAAGTTATATGTTTTGGAAAGAACTCAGGTTCTTCCTCTAAGGTAGTCAAAATCGCTCATTAACAAACACTTTGATTATTCATGTCCAGTTGTTCTTGTCCATTTTTGAACGATTCTTGTGTGACCTCTCCTTAGATTTTTAACTATATCTGGGGTTATAGAACTCCGATTCAAGCTAAATCTGTGGCGTTGGAAAGGTAAGACATGAGGCTAAAAGTTATATGATTTGGAAAGAACTCCAGTTCTTCCTCTAAGGTAGTCAAAATCGCTCATTAACAAACACTTGGATCATCCTGTCCAGCCAGTTGTTCTGTCCATTTTTGAACTATTCTTGTGTGACTTCTCCTAAGATTTTTAACTATATCTGGGGTTATAGAACTCCGATTCAAGCTAAATCTATGGCGTTGGAAAGGTAAGACATGAGGCTACAAGTTATATGTTTTGGAAAGAACCCAGTTCTTCCTCTAAGGTAGTCAAAATCGCTCATTAACAAACACTTGGACTGTCCTTTGTCCAACTGCATTCTTGTCCATTTTTGAACGATTCTTGTCTCACCTCTCCTTTGATTTTTAACTATATCTGGAGTTATAGAACTCCGATTCAAGCTAAATCTATGGCGTTGGAAAGGTAAGACATGAGGCTACAAGTTATATGTTTTGGAAAGAACTCCAAGTTCTTCCTCTAAGGTAGTCAAAATCGCTCATTAACAAACACTTGGACCTGTCACTTTGTCCAGCTGTTATTCTTGTCCATTTTTGAACTATTCTTGTGTGACCTCTCCTTAGATTTTTAACTATATACGGGGTTATAGAACTCGATTCAAGCTAAATTTATGGCGTTGCAAAGGTAAGACATGAGGCTACAAGTTATATGTTTTGGAAAAAACCAGTTCTTCCTCTAAGGTAGTCAAAATCGCTCATTAACAAACACTTGGATTGTCCTTGTCCCGTTGTTCTTGTCCATTTTTGAACTATTCTTGTGTGACCTCTCCTTAGATTTTTAACTATATACGGGGTTATAGAACTCCTATTCAAGCTAAATCTGTGGCGTTGGAAAGGTAAGACATGAGGCTACAAGTTATATGTTTTGGAAAGAACCCAGTTCTTCCTCTAAGGTAGTCAAAATCGCTCGTTAACAAACACTTGGTACATCCTTTGTCCAGTTGTTAACTGTCCATTTTTGAACTGTTCTTGTGTGACCTCTCCTAAGATTTTTAACTATATCTGGGGTTATAGAACTCCGATTCAAGCTAAATCTATGGCGTTGGAAAGGTAAGACATGAGGCTACAAGTTCTACGTTTTGGAAAGAACCCAGTTCTTCCTCTAAGGTAGTCAAAATCACTCATTAACAAACACTTGGACTACATCTGTCACACTGTTATTCTTGTCCATTTTTGAACTATTACTGTCTCACCTCTCCTTTGATTTTTAACTATATCTGGAGTTATAGAACTCCGATTCAAGCTAAATCTGTGGCGTTGGAAAGGTAAGACATGAGGCTACAAGTTATATGTTTTGGAAAGAACTCAGTACTTCCTCTAAGGTAGTCAAAATCGCTCATTAACAAACACTTGGATATCTCTTGTCCAGCTTGTTATTGTCCATTTTTGAACTATTACTTGTGTGACCTCTCCTTAGATTTTTAACTATATCCCGGGGGTTATAGAACTCCGATTCAAGCTAAATCTATGGCGTTGCAAAGGTAAGACATGAGGCTACAAGTTATATGTTTTGGAAAAAACCCAGTTCTGCGCTCTAAGGTAGTCAAAATCGCTCGTTAACAAACACTTGGATGCCATCTGTCAGTTCTTTGTGACCTCTCCTAAGATTTTTAAATATATCTCGGGGTTATAGAACTCCGATTCAAGCTAAATCTGGCGTGTTGTCCATTTTTGAACTGTTACTGTGTGACCTCTCCTTAGATTTTTAACTATATCTGGGGTTAAAGAACTCCAATTCAAGCTAAATCTATGGCGTTGGAAAGGTAAGACATGAGGCTACAAGTTATATGTTTTGGAAAGAACCCAGTTCTTCCTCTAAGGTAGTCAAAATCGCTCATTAACAAACACTTGGATTGCCATTGTCAAGCTGTTCTTGTCCATTTTGGAACTGTTACTGTGTGACCTCTCCTTAGATTTTTAACTATATCTTGAGTTATAGAACTACGATTCAAGCGAAATTTATGGCATTGGAAAGGTAAGACATGAGCCTACAACTTTTATGGTCGGAAAGAACCCAGTTCTGCGTCTACGGTAGTCAAAATGGCTTAATAAAAAACACTTGGACTGTCACTGTCCAACTGTTACTGTCCATTTTTGAAATTAGTGTCTCACCTCTCCTTAGATTTTTAACTATATCTGGAGTTATAGAACTCCGATTCAAGCTAAATCTGTGGCGTTGGAAAGGTAATACATGAGGCTACAAGTTATATGTTTTGGAAAGAACGCAGTTCTTCCTCTAAGGTAGTCAAAATCGCTCACTAACAAACACTTGGACTGTGCCATTGTCCAAGCATTCTTGTCCATTTTTGATTTGATTCTTGTGTGACCTCTCCTTAGATTTTTAACTATATCTGGGTTATAGAATCTCCGATTCAAGCTAAATCTGTGGCGTTGGAAAGGTAAGACATGAGGCTACAAGTTATACGTTTTGGAAAGAACCCAGTTCGGCCTCTAAGGTAGTCAAAATCACTCAATAACAAACACTTGGACCGTCCTTGTCCAACTATTTTGTCCATTTTTGAATCGATTCTTGTCTCACCTCTCCTTAAATTTTTAACTATATCTAGAGTTATAGAACTCCGATTGAAGCTAAATCTGTGGCGTTGGAAAGGTAAGACATGAGGCTACAAGTTATATGTTTTGGAAAGAACCCAGTTCTTCCTCTAAGGTAGTCAAAATCTCTCATTAACAAACACTTGGACTTCACTGTCCAAGCATTCTTGTCCATTTTTGATCTGTTACTGTCTCAACTCTCCTTAGATTTTTAACTATATCTGGAGTTATAGAACTCCTATTCAAGCTAAATCCGTGATGTTGGAAAGGTAAGACTTGAGGCTACAAGTTCTATGTTTTGGAAAGAACCCAGTTCTGCATCTAAGGTAGTCAAAATCGCTCATTAACAAACACTTGGACATTCTTGTCCAACTATTACTGTCCATTTTTGAACTGTTACTATCTCATCTCTCCTCAGATTTTTAACTATATATGGAGTTATAGAACTCCGATTCAAGCTAAATATGTGGTGTTGGAAAGGTAAGACTTGAGGCTACAAGTTATACGTTTTGGAAAGAATGCAATTCTTCCTCTAAGGTAGTCAAAATCGCTCATTAACAAACACTTGGACTGCCCATTGTCCAACTCGTTACTGTCCATTTTTGATCCATTCTTGTCTCAACTCTCCTTAGATTTTTAACTATATCAGGAGTTATAGAACTCCTATTCAAGCTAAATCGGTGATGTTGGAAAGGTAAGACTTGAGGCTACAAGTTCTATGTTTTGGAAAGAACCCAGTTCTTCTTCTAAGGCAGTCAAAATCTCTCATTAACAAACATTTGGACTGTCATCGTCCAACTGTTACGGTCCATTTTTGAACGATTCTTTGTTAGACCTCTCCTTCAGATTTTTAACTATATTTGGAGTTATAGAACTCCGATTCAAGCGAAGGTTATGGCGTTGGAAAGGTAAGACATGAGGCTACAAGTTATATGTTTTGGAAAGAACGCAGTTCTTCCTCTCGGGTAGTCAAAATCGCTCATTAACAAACACTTGGACTGTCATCCTTTGTCCAACTGTTACTTGTCCATTTTTGAACTGTGACTGTCTCACCTCTCCTTTGATTTTTAACTATATCTGGAATTATAGAACTCTGATTCAAGCTAAATCTGTGGCGTTGGAAAGGTAAGACATGAGGCTACAAGTTATATGTTTTGGAAAAAACCCAGTTCTTCCTCTAAGGTAGTCAAAATCGCTCATTAACAAACACTTGGACTATAAGTTTACGTCCATTTTGGAACCGCATTCTTGTGTGACCTCTCCTTAGATTTTTAACTATATCTTGAGTTATAGAACTACGATTCAAGCGAAATTTATGGCATTGGAAAGGTAAGACATGAGCCTACAAATTTTATGGTCGGAAAGAACCCAGTTCTGCCTCTAAGGTAGTCAAAATGGCTCAATAAAAACACACTTGAACATCTGATCATTCGTCCAAGTCCATTTTTATAAGTTGTCTCACCTCACCTTAGATTTTTAACTATATCTAGAGTTATAGAACTCCGATTCAAGCTAAATCTGTGGCGTTAGAAAGATAAGACATGAGGCTACAAGTTATATGTTTTGGAAAGAACCCAGTTCTTCCTCTATGGTAGTCAAAATCGCTCATTAAAAAACAATTGGACATTCTTGTCCAGTTACTATCTGTACATTTTTGATTATTCTTGTCTCACCTCTCCTTAGATTTTTAACTATATCGGAGTTATAGAATCTCCGATTCAAGCTAAATCGTGTGGCGTTGGAAAGGTAAGACATGAGGCTACAAGTTATATGTTTTGGAAAGAACGCAGTTCTTCCTCTAAGGTAGTCAAAATCGCTCACTAACAAACACTTGGACTGTCACTGTCCAACTGTTACTATCCATTTTTTATCTGTTACTGTCTCAAGTCTCCTTAGAATTTTAACTATATCTGGAGTTATAGAACTCCTATTCAAGCTAAATCTGTGGTGTTGGAAAGGTAAGACTTGAGGCTACAAGTTCTATGTATGGGAAAGAACCCAGTTCTGCCTGGAAGGTAGTCAAAATCGCTCATTAGCAAACACTTGACCGTCATTGTCCCACTATTCTTGTCCATTTTTGATGCATTCTTGTCTCAAGTCTCCTTAGATTTTTAACTATATCTGGAGTTATAGAACTCCTATTCAAGCTAAATCTGTGGTGTTGGAAAGGTAAGACATGAGGCTACAAGTTATATGTTTTGGAAAGAACGCAGTTCTTCCTCTAAGGTAGTCAAAATCGCTCATTAACAAACACTTGGACTGTCCTTTGTCCAACTTTACTTGTCCATTTTTGAATTATTCTTGTCTCAAGTCTCCTTAGATTTTTAACTATATCGGAGTTATAGAACTCCTATTCAAGCTAAATACGTGGTGTTGGAAAGGTAAGACTTGAGGCTACAAGTTCTATGTTTTGGAAAGAACCCAGTTCTTCCTCTAAGGTAGTCAAAATCGCTCATTAACAAACACTTGGTACATCCTTGTCAAGCGTTCTTGTCCATTCTTGTCTTACCTCTCCTTAGATTTTTAACTATATCTCGGTTATATAAGTCGATTCAAGCTTTGAATCGTTGGAAAGCTAAGACTTGAGGCTACAAGTTATACGTTTTGGAAAAAAACAAAACTTTCTCTTAAAGGGGGTCAAACCCTTCTTACAAACCATGGGCCCTTTCCTCTTCTTTTTACTCTCACACTCACCTTAGGTAATTTTTAACTATATCTAAGTCTTATAGAACTCCGATTCAAGCTAAATTTAATACGAGTGCGTTGGAAAGGTAAGACATGAGGCAACAAGTTATATGTTTTTGGAAAGAACCCAGTTCTTCCTCTAAGGTAGTCAAAATCGCTCATTAACAAACACTTGGATGTGACTATCCAACATTCTTGTACATTTTTGAACTATTATTATCTCACCTCTCCTTAGATTTTTAAGTATATTCGGAGTTATAGAATCTCCGATTCAAGCTAAATATGTGGCGTTTGAAAGGTAAGACATGAGGCTACAAGTTATATGTTTTGGAAAGAACCCAGTTCTTCCTCTAAGGTAGTCAAAATCGCTCATTAACAAACACTTGGACTGTCATTGTCCACCTGTTACTGTCCATTTTTGAACTGTTACTCTCTTACCTCTCCTTGGATTTTTAACTATATCTGGAGTTATAGAATCTCCGATTCAAGCTAAATCTGTGGTGTTGGAAAGGTAAAACTTGAGGCTACAAGTTCTATGTTTTGGAAAGAACCCAGTTCTGCCTCTAAGGTAGTCAAAATCGCTCATTAACAAACACTTGGACCGTCAATGTCCAACGTCGACATCCATTTTTGAACTATTACATTGTCGACCTCTCCTTAGATTTTTAACTATATATGGAGTTATAGAACTCCGATTCAAAGCTAAATCCGTGGCGTTGGAAAGGTAAGACATGAGGCTACAAGTTATACGTTTTGGAAAGAACCTAGTTCGGCATCTAAGGTAGTCAAAATCGCTCATTAACAAACACTTGGACCGTCAATGTCCAAGCGAAATCATGTCCATTTTTGAACTATTCTTGTCGACCTCTCCTTAGATTTTTAACTATATATGGAGTTATAGAACTCCGATTCAGGCTAAATCTGTGGCGTTGGAAAGGTAAGACATGAGGCTACAAGTTATATTTTTGGGAAAGAACCCAGTTCTTCCTCTAAGGTAGTCAAAATCTCTCATTAACAAACACTTGGACATTCTTGTCCAAGCTATTCTTGTCCATTTTTGAAGCTGTTACTGTCTCATTTCTCCTCAGATTTTTAACTATAAGTGGAGTTATAGAACTCCGATTCAAGATAAATTTATGGCGTTGGAAAGGTAAGACTTGAGGCTACAAGTTATACGTTTTGGAAAGAACACAATTCTTCCTCTAAGGTAGTCAAAATCGCTCATTAACAAACATTTGGATCATCCTTTGTCCAAACTGTTATTGTCCATTTTTGAATTCTTGTCTCACCTCTCCTTAGATTTTTAACTATATCTGGAGTTATAGAATCTCCGATTCAAACTAAATATGTGGCGTTGGAAAGGTAAGACATGAGGCTACAAGTTATATGTTTTGGAAAGAACCCAGTTCTTCCTCTAAGGTAGTCAAAATCGCTCATTAACAAACACTTGAACTGTCACTATCCAAGCATTCTTGTCCATATTTGAACTGTTACTATCTCATCTCTGCGTCAGATTTTTAACAATATATGGAGTTATAGAACTCCGATTCAATCTAAATATGTGGCGTTGGAAAGGTAAGACATGAGGCTACAAGTTATACGTTTGGAAAGAACCCGAGTTCGGCCTCTAAGGTAGTCAAAATCGCTCATTAACAAACACTTGGATCATCCTTTGTCCAAGTGTTACGTCCATTTTTGAAGCTATTCTTGTCTCACCTCTCCTTAGATTTTTAACTATTTCGGAGGTTATAGAATCTCCGATTCAAGCTAAATCGTGGCTTTGGAAAGGTAAGACATGAGGCTACAAGTTATACGTTTTGGAAAGAACCTAGTTCGGCATCTAAGGTAGTCAAAATCGCTCATTAACAAACACTTGGGTATCTTTGTCCAAGCTCATTCGTCCATTTTTGAATCATTCTTGTCTTACCTCTCCTTAGATTTTTAACTATATCTGGAGTTATAAAAGTCCGATTCAAGCTAAATACGTGGCGTTGGAAAGGTAAGACTTGAGGCTACAAGTTATACGTTTTGGAAAGAACACAATTCTTCCTCTAAGGTAGTCAAAATCGCTCATAAACAAACAATTGGATTGTCACTTTGTCAAGCATTCTTGTCCATTTTTGAACTATTCTTGTCTCATCTCCGCTCAGATTTTTAACAATATATGGAGTTATAGAACTCCGATTCAAGCTAAATTTGTGGCGTTGGAAAGGTAAGACTTGAGGCTACAAGTTATACGTTTTGGAAAGAACCTAGTTCGGCATCTAAGGTAGTCAAAATCGCTCATTAACAAACACTTGGACTATCATCATCCAAGCTCATTGTCCATTTTTGAACGATTCTTGTCTCACCTCACCTTATATTTTTAACTATATCTGGAGTTATAGAACTCCGATTCAAGCTAAATCTGTGGCGTTGGAAAGGTAAGACATGAGGCAACAAGTTATATGTTTTTGGAAAGAACCCAGTTCTTCCTCTAAGGTAGTCAAAATCGCTCATTAACAAACACTTGGACTGTGACTATCCAACTGTTACTGTACATTTTTGAACTGTTATTATCTCACCTCTCCTTAGATTTTTAAGTATATCTGGAGTTATAGAATCTCCGATTCAAGCTAAATTTGTGGCGTTTGAAAGGTAAGACATGAGGCTACAAGTTATATGTTTTGGAAAGAACCCAGTTCTTCCTCTAAGGTAGTCAAAATCGCTCATTAACAAACACTTGACTGTCATTGTCCACCATTGCTTGTCCATTTTTGACTGTTACTCTCTTACCTCTCCTTGGATTTTTAACTATATCTGGAGTTATAGAATCTCCGATTCAAGCTAAATCTGTGGTGTTGGAAAGGTAAAACTTGAGGCTACAAGTTCTATGTTTTGGAAAGAACCAAGTTCTGCCTCTAAGGTAGTCAAAATCGCTCATTAACAAACACTTGACGGATCAATGTCCAACCGATACTTGTCCATTTTTGAACTATTCTTGTCTCGACCTCTCCTTAGATTTTTAACTATATATGGAGTTATAGAACTCCGATTCAGGCTAAATCTGTGGCGTTGGAAAGGTAAGACATGAGGCTACAAGTTATACGTTTTGGAAAGAACCTAGTTCGGCATCTAAGGTAGTCAAAATCGCTCATTAACAAACACTTGGACTGTCAATGTCCAACTGATACTGTCCATTTTTGAACTATTACTGTATGACCTCTCCTTAGATTTTTAACTATATATGGAGTTATAGAACTCCGATTCGAAGCTAAATACGTGGCGTTGGAAAGGTAAGACATGAGGCTACAAGTTATATTTTTGGGAAAGAACCCAGTTCTTCCTCTAAGGTAGTCAAAATCTCTCATTAACAAACACTTGGGATCAATTCTTGTCCAACTGTTCTTGTCCATTTTTGAACTGTTCTTGTCTCATTTCTCCTCAGATTTTTAACTATAAGTGGAGTTATAGAACTCCGATTCAAGATAAATTTATGGCGTTGGAAAGGTAAGACTTGAGGCTACAAGTTATACGTTTTGGAAAGAACACAATTCTTCCTCTAAGGTAGTCAAAATCGATCATTAACAAACATTTGGACATCCTTTGTCACACCATTCTGTCCATTTTTGAATTCGTTGAGTCTCACCTCTCCTTAGATTTTTAACTATATCTCGGAGTTATAGAATCTCCGATTCAAACTAAATATGTGGCGTTGGAAAGGTAAGACATGAGGCTACAAGTTATATGTTTTGGAAAGAACCCAGTTCTTCCTCTAAGGTAGTCAAAATCGCTCATTAACAAACACTTGAACTGTCACTATCCAACGCATTCTTGTCCATATTTGAACTGTTACTATCTCATCTCTCCTTAGATTTTTAACAATATATGGAGTTATAGAACTCCGATTCAAGCTAAATATGTGGCGTTGGAAAGGTAAGACATGAGGCTACAAGTTATACGTTTGGAAAGAACCCAGTTCGGCCTCTAAGGTAGTCAAAATCGCTCATTAACAAACACTTGGACTCATCCTTGTCCCAAGTGTTATCTGTCCATTTTTGGTATTCTTGTCTCACCTCTCCTTAGATTTTTAACCATTTCGGAATTATAGAATCTCCGATTCAAGCTAAATCCGTGGCTTTGGAAAGGTAAGACATGAGGCTACAAGTTATACGTTTTGGAAAGAACCTAGTTCGGCATCTAAGGTAGTCAAAATCGCTCATTAACAAACACTTGGACATCCTTTGTCCAAGCATTCTGTCCATTTTTGACTATTCTTGTCTTACCTCTCCTTAGATTTTTAACTATATCTCGGAGTTATAAAGTCCGATTCAAGCTAAATGCGTAGGCGTTGGAAAGGTAAGACTTGAGGCTACAAGTTATACGTTTTGGAAAGAACACAATTCTTCCTCTAAGGTAGTCAAAATCGCTCATTAACAAACAATTGGACACATCCTTTGTCCAAGTGTTACTGTCCATTTTTGAGCATTCTTGTCTCACCTTTCCTTAGATTTTTAACTATATCTCGGAGTTATAGAAGTCCGATTCAAGCTAAATCTGTGGCGTTGGAAAGGTAAGACTTGAGGCTACAAGTTATATGTTTTGGAAAGAACCCAGTTCTTCCTTTAAGGTAGTCAAAATCTCTCATTAACAAACACTTGGACTGTTACTTGTCCAACATTCTTACGCCATTTTTGAACTGTTATTGTCTCATCTCTCGCTCAGATTTTTAACTATATATGGAGTTATAGAACTCCGATTCAAGCTAAATTTATGGCGTTGGAAAGGTAAGACTTGAGGCTACAAGTTATACGTTTTGGAAAGAACCCCGGTTCGGCCTCTAAGGTAGTCAAAATCGCTCATTAACAAACACTTGGACATCCTTTGTCCAAGTGTTTACCGTCCATTTTTAAACATTCTTGTCTCATCTACTGCTCAGATTTTTAACAATATATGGAGTTATAGAACTCCGATTCAAGCTAAATTTGTGGCGTTGGAAAGGTAAGACTTGAGGCTACAAGTTATACGTTTTGGAAAGAACCTAGTTCGGCATCTAAGGTAGTCAAAATCGCTCATTAACAAACACTTGGGTCATCCTTTGTCCAAGTGTTACTGTCCATTTTTGAACTATTATTGTCTCACCTCTCCTTACATTTTTAACTATATCGCGGAGTTATAGAAGTCCGATTCAAGCTAAATCTGTGGCGTTGGAAAGGTAAGACTTGAGGCTACAAGTTATATGTTTTGGAAAGAACCCAGTTCTTCCTCTAAGGTATTCAAAATCGCTCATTAACAAACATTTGGACCATCCTTTGTCCAAGCTATTACTCGTCCATTTTTATGCTATTCTTGTCTCACCTCTCCTTAGATTTTTAACTATTTTCGGAGTTATAGAATCTCCGATTCAAGCTAAATCTGTGGCTTTGGAAAGGTAAGACATGAGGCTACAAGTTATACGTTTTGGAAAGAACCTAGTTCGGCATCTAAGGTAGTCAAAATCGCTCATTAACAAACACTTGGACCGTCCTTTGTCCAACTGTTACTGTCCATTTTTGAACTGTTACTGTCTTACCTCTCCTTAGATTTTTAACTATATCTGGAGTTATAAAAGTCCGATTCAAGCTAAATCTGTGGCGTTGGAAAGGTAAGACTTGAAGCTACAAGTTATACGTTTTGGAAAGAACCCAGTTCAGCCTCTAAGGTAGTCAAAATCGCTCATTAACAAACACTTGACCATCCTTTGTCAAGTGTTACTGTCCATTTTTGAACGCTATTCTTGTCTCACCTCTCCTTAGATTTTTAACTATATCTGGAGTTATAGAAGTCCGATTCAAGCTAAATCTATGGCATTGGAAAGGTAAGACTTGAGGCTACAAGTTATATGTTTTGGAAAGATCCCAGTTCTTCCTCTAAGGTAGTCAAAATCGCTCATTAACAAACACTTGGACTGTCACTATCCAAAGTTCATTGTCCATATTTCAACTGTTACTATCTCATCTCTGCTCAGATTTTTAACAATATATGGAGTTATAGAACTCCAATTCAAGCTAAATTTGTGGCGTTGGAAAGGTAAGACATGAGGCTACAAGTTATATGTTTGGAAAGAACCCAGTTCAGCCTCTAAAGTAGTCAAAATCGCTCATTAACAAACACTTGGGACCATCCTTTGTCCAAGTGTTACTGTCCATTTTTGAATTCTTGTCTCACCTTTCCTTAGATTTTTAACTATATCTGGAGTTATAGAAGTCCGATTCAAGCTAAATCTGTGGCGTTGGAAAGGTAAGACTTGAGGCTACAAGTTATATGTTTTGGAAAGAACCCAGTTCTTCCTTTAAGGTAGTCAAAATCTCTCATTAACAAACACTTGGACTGTTACTGTCAAGCTGTTACTGCCAATTTTTGAACTGTTATTGTCTCATCTCTGCTCAGATTTTTAACTATATATGGAGTTATAGAACTCCGATTCAAGCTAAATTTATGGCGTTGGAAAGGTAAGACTTGAGGCTACAAGTTATACGTTTTGGAAAGAACCCAGTTCGGCCTCTAAGGTAGTCAAAATCGCTCATTAACAAACACTTGGTAATCCTTTTCCAAGTGTTACTGTCCATTTTTAAACTCATGCTTGTCTCATCTCGCGTCAGATTTTTAACAATATATGGAGTTATAGAACTCCGATTCAAGCTAAATTTGTGGCGTTGGAAAGGTAAGACTTGAGGCTACAAGTTATACGTTTTGGAAAGAACCTAGTTCGGCATCTAAGGTAGTCAAAATCGCTCATTAACAAACACTTGGTACCATCCTTTGTCAAGTGTTACTTGTCCATTTTTGAATTCTTGTCTCACCTCTCCTTAAATTTTTAACTATATCGGAGTTATAGAAGTCCGATTCAAGCTAAATCTGTGGCGTTGGAAAGGTAAGACTTGAGGCTACAAGTTATATGTTTTGGAAAGAACCCAGTTCTTCCTCTAAGGTATTCAAAATCGCTCATTAACAAACATTTGGACTGTCCTTTGTCCAACTGCATTCTTGTCCATTTTTGAGCTTTACTGTCTCACCTCTCCTTAGATTTTTAACTATTTACGGAGTTATAGAATCTCCGATTCAAGCTAAATCTGTGGCTTTGGAAAGGTAAGACATGAGGCTACAAGTTATACGTTTTGGAAAGAACCTAGTTCGGCATCTAAGGTAGTCAAAATCGCACATTAACAAACACTTGGTACATCCTTTGTCCAAGTTATTCTTGTCCATTTTTGAACTCAATTCTTGTCTTACCTCTCCTTAGATTTTTAACTATATCGGAGTTATAAAAGTCCGATTCAAGCTAAATCTGTGGCGTTGGAAAGGTAAGACTTGAGGCTACAAGTTATACGTTTTGGAAAGAACACAATTCTTCCTCTAAGGTAGTCAAAATCGCTCATTAACAAACAATTGGACTGTCCATCCTTGTCCAAGCATTCTTGTCCATTTTTGAACTATTCTTGTCTCATCTCTGCTCAGATTTTTAACAATATATGGAGTTATAGAACTCCGATTCAAGCTAAATTTGTGGCGTTGGAAAGGTAAGACATGAGGCTACAAGTTATATGTTTTGGAAAGAACCCAGTTCTTCCTCTAAGGTAGTCAAAATCGCTCATTCACAAACACTTGAATTGTCACTATCCAACTGTTACTGTCCATATTTGAACTGTTACTATCTCATCTCTGCTCAGATTTTTAACAATATATGGAGTTATAGAACTCCGATTCAAGCTAAATTTGTGGCGTTGGAAAGGTAAGACATGAGGCTACAAGTTATACGTTTTGGAAAGAACCCAGTTCGGCCTCTAAGGTAGTCAAAATCGCTCATTAACAAACACTTGACTGTCATCCTTTGTCAAGTGTTATCTGTCCATTTTTGAACTGTTCTTTGTCTCACCTCTCCTTAGATTTTTAACTCTTTCTGGAGTTATAGAATCTCCGATTAAAGCTAAATCTGCGGCTTTGGAAAGGTAAGACATGAGGCTACAAGTTATATGTTTTGGAAAGAACCTAGTTCGGCATCTAAGGTAGTCAAAATCGCTCATTAACAAACACTTGGGACATCCTTTGTCCAACCATTACTTGTCCATTTTTGAATTTATTCTTGTCTTACCTCTCCTTAGATTTTTAACTATATCCGGAGTTATACAAGTCCGATTCAAGCTAAATCGTAGGCGTTGGAAAGGTATGACTTGAGGCTACAAGTTATACGTTTTGGAAAGAACACAATTCTTCCTCTAAGGTAGTCAAAATCGCTCATTAACAAACAATTGGAGTCATCCTTGTCCAAGCATTCTTGTCCATTTTTGAACATTCTTGTCTCATCTCTCGCTCAGATTTTTAATAATATATGGAGTTATAGAACTCCGATTCAAGCTAAATTTGTGGCGTTGGAAAGGTAAGACATGAGGCTACAAGTTATATGTTTTGGAAAGAACCCGGTTCGGCCTCTAAGGTAGTCAAAATCGCTCATTAACAAACACTTGGACCATCCTTTGTCCAAGTGTTACGTCCATTTTTGAACTATTCTTGTCTCACCTCTCCTTAGATTTTTAACTATTTCGGAGTTATAGAATCTCCGATTCAAGCTAAATTCGTGGCTTTGGAAAGGTAAGACTTGAGGCTACAAGTTATACGTTTTGGAAAGAACCTAGTTCGGCATCTAAGGTAGTCAAAATCGCTCATTAACAAACACTTGGATCATCCTTTGTCCAAGTGTTACTGTCCATTTTTGAACTGTTACTGTCTCACCTCTCCTTAGATTTTTAACTATTTCTAGAGTTATAGAATCTCCGATTCAAGCTAAATCTGTGGCTTTGGAAAGGTAAGACATGAGGCTACAAGTTATACGTTTTGGAAAGAACCTAGTTCGGCATCTAAGGTAGTCAAAATCGCTCATTAACAAACATTTGGACATCCTTTGTCCAACTGTTATTCTTGTCCATTTTGAATCATTCTTGTCTTACCTCTCCTTAGATTTTTAACTATATCTGGAGTTATAAAAGTCCGATTCAAGCTAAATCTGTGGCGTTGGAAAGGTAAGACTTGACGCTACAAGTTATACGTTTTGGAAAGAACACAATTCTTCCTCTAAGGTAGTCAAAATCGCTCATTAACAAACAATTGGATCATCCTTTGTCCAAGTGTTCTTGTCCATTTTTAAGGGTATTCTTGTCTCATCTCTCGCTCAGATTTTTAACAATATATAGAGTTATAGAACTCCGATTCAAGCTAAATTTGTGGCGTTGGAAAGGTAAGACATGAGGCTACAAGTTATATGTTTTGGAAAGAACCCAGTTCGGTCTCTAAGGTAGTCAAAATCGCTAATTAACAAACACTTGGACTGTCATCCTTTGTCCAAGCATTCTTGTCCATTTTTTAGCATTCTTGTCTTACCTCTCCTTAGATTTTTAACTATATGTCGAGTTATAGAATCTCCGATTCAAGCTAAATTTACGGCGTTGGAAAGGTAAGACATGAGGCTACAAGTTATACGTTTTGGAAAGAACCCAGTTCGGCCTCTAAGGTAGTCAAAATCGCTCATTAACAAACACTTGGTACATCCTTTGTCCAAGTGTTACTGTCCATTTTTGAACTATTCTTGTCTCACCTTTCCTTAGATTTTTAACTATATCCGGAGTTATAGAAGTCCGATTCAAGCTAAATCTGTGGCGTTGGAAAGGTAAGACTTGAGGCTACAAGTTATATGTTTTGGAAAGAACCCAGTTCTTCCTTTAAGGTAGTCAAAATCTCTCATTAACAAACACTTGGTACATTTACTATCAACATTCTGCCCATTTTTGAACTGTTACTGTCTCATCTCTCCTCAGATTTTTAACTATATATGGAGTTATAGAACTCCGATTCAAGCTAAATTTATGGCGTTGGAAAGGTAAGACTTGAGGCTACAAGTTATACGTTTTGGAAAGAACCCAGTTCGGCCTCTAAGGTAGTCAAAATCGCTCATTAACAAACACTTGGACATCCTTTGTCCAAGTGTTACTGTCCATTTTTAAACCATTCTTGTCTCATCTCTCCTCAGATTTTTAACAATATATGGAGTTATAGAACTCCGATTCAAGCTAAATTTGTGGCGTTGGAAAGGTAAGACTTGAGGCTACAAGTTATACGTTTTGGAAAGAACCTAGTTCGGCATCTAAGGTAGTCAAAATCGCTCATTAACAAACACTTGGACTGTCACTGTCCAAGTGTTACTGTCCATTTTTGAACTGTTACTGTCTCACCTCTCCTTAAATTTTTAACTATATCTGGAGTTATAGAAGTCCGATTCAAGCTAAAATCTGTGGCGTTGGAAAGGTAAGACTTGAGGCTACAAGTTATATGTTTTGGAAAGAACCCAGCTTCTTCCTCTAAGGTATTCAAAATCGCTCATTAACAAACATTTGGTGTCATCCTTTGTCCAATCCATTCTGTCCATTTTTGAACTATTCTTGTCTCACCTCTCCTTAGATTTTTAACTATTTCGGAGTTATAGAATCTCCGATTCAAGCTAAATCTGTGGCTTTGGAAAGGTAAGACATGAGGCTACAAGTTATACGTTTTGGAAAGAACCTAGTTCGGCATCTAAGGTAGTCAAAATCGCACATTAACAAACACTTGGTATCCTTTGTCCAACCATTCTTGTCCATTTTTGAATTCTTTGTCTTACCTCTCCTTAGATTTTTAACTATATCTCGGAGTTATAAAAGTCCGATTCAAGCTAAATCCTGGCGTTGGAAAGGTAAGACTTGAGGCTACAAGTTATACGTTTTGGAAAGAACACAATTCTTCCTCTAAGGTAGTCAAAATCGCTCATTAACAAACAATTGGTATCCTTTGTCCAACCGCTTTCTGTCCATTTTTGAACCGTTCTTGTCTCATCTCTGCTCAGATTTTTAACAATATATGGAGTTATAGAACTCCGATTCAAGCTAAATTTGTGGCGTTGGAAAGGTAAGACATGAGGCTACAAGTTATATGTTTTGGAAAGAACCCAGTTCTTCCTCTAAGGTAGTCAAAATCGCTCATTCACAAACACTTGAATTGTCACTATCCAACTTTTCTGTCCATATTTGAACTGTTACTATCTCATCTCGCTCAGATTTTTAACAATATATGGAGTTATAGAACTCCGATTCAAGCTAAATTTGTGGCGTTGGAAAGGTAAGACATGAGGCTACAAGTTATACGTTTTGGAAAGAACCCAGTTCGGCCTCTAAGGTAGTCAAAATCGCTCATTAACAAACACTTGGACCGTCCTTTGTCCAAGTGTTACTTCCATTTTTGAATTCATTGTCTCACCTCTCCTTAGATTTTTAACTCTTTCGGAGTTATAGAATCTCCGATTAAAGCTAAATCTGCGGCTTTGGAAAGGTAAGACATGAGGCTACAAGTTATATGTTTTGGAAAGAACCTAGTTCGGCATCTAAGGTAGTCAAAATCGCTCATTAACAAACACTTGGACTGTCACCTGTCCAATGTCATTCTTGTCCATTTTTGAGAACATTCTTGTCTTACCTCTCCTTAGATTTTTAACTATATCTGGAGTTATACAAGTCCGATTCAAGCTAAATCTGTGGCGTTGGAAAGGTATGACTTGAGGCTACAAGTTATACGTTTTGGAAAGAACACAATTCTTCCTCTAAGGTAGTCAAAATCGCTCATTAACAAACAATTGGTACATCCTTTGTCCAAGCTGTTCTTGTCCATTTTTGAACTATTCTTGTCTCATCTCTGCTCAGATTTTTAATAATATATGGAGTTATAGAACTCCGATTCAAGCTAAATTTGTGGCGTTGGAAAGGTAAGACATGAGGCTACAAGTTATATGTTTTGGAAAGAACCCAGTTCGGCCTCTAAGGTAGTCAAAATCGCTCATTAACAAACACTTGGGTCATCCTTGTCCAAGTGTTCTTGTCCATTTTTGAGTATTCTTGTCTCACCTCTCCTTAGATTTTTAACTATTTCTGGAGTTATAGAATCTCCGATTCAAGCTAAATCTGTGGCTTTGGAAAGGTAAGACTTGAGGCTACAAGTTATACGTTTTGGAAAGAACCTAGTTCGGCATCTAAGGTAGTCAAAATCGCTCATTAACAAACACTTGAGTCATCCTTTGTCCAAGTGTTACTTTGTCCATTTTTGAACTATTCTTGTCTCACCTCTCCTTAGATTTTTAACTATTTCTAGAGTTATAGAATCTCCGATTCAAGCTAAATCGTGGCTTTGGAAAGGTAAGACATGAGGCTACAAGTTATACGTTTTGGAAAGAACCTAGTTCGGCATCTAAGGTAGTCAAAATCGCTCATTAACAAACATTTGACTGTCATCCTTTGTCCAAGCATTCTCTGTCCATTTTTTTGAACATTCTATGTCTTACCTCTCCTTAGATTTTTAACTATATACGGAGTTATAAAAGTCCGATTCAAGCTAAATCTGTGGCGTTGGAAAGGTAAGACTTGACGCTACAAGTTATACGTTTTGGAAAGAACACAATTCTTCCTCTAAGGTAGTCAAAATCGCTCATTAACAAACAATTGGACATCCTTTGTCCAAGTGTTACCTGTCCATTTTTGAATTCTTGTCTCATCTCTCGCTCAGATTTTTAACAATATATAGAGTTATAGAACTCCGATTCAAGCTAAATTTGTGGCGTTGGAAAGGTAAGACATGAGGCTACAAGTTATATGTTTTGGAAAGAACCCGGTTCGGTCTCTAAGGTAGTCAAAATCGCTAATTAACAAACACTTGGACATCCTTTGTCCAAGCATTCTTGTCCATTTTTTAAGCATTCTTGTCTTACCTCTCCTTAGATTTTTAACTATATCTGGAGTTATAGAATCTCCGATTCAAGCTAAATTTCGGCGTTGGAAAGGTAAGACATGAGGCTACAAGTTATACGTTTTGGAAAGAACCCAGTTCGGCCTCTAAGGTAGTCAAAATCGCTCATTAACAAACACTTGGACATCCTTTGTCCAAGTGTTACCGTCCATTTTTGAACTGTTACTGTCTCACCTCTCCTTAGATTTTTAACTATATCTAGAGTTATAGAAGTCCGATTCAAGCTAAATCTGTGGCGTTGGAAAGGTAAGACTTGAGGCTACAAGTTATATGTTTTGGAAAGAACCCAGTTCTTCCTCTAAGGTAGTCAAAATCTCTCATTAACAAACACTTGGACGTTACTATCCAACTGTTATCGCCAATTTTTGAACCGTTAGTGTCTCATCTCTCCTCAGATTTTTAACTATATATGGAGTTATAGAACTCCGATTCAAGCTAAATTTATGGCGTTGGAAAGGTAAGACTTGAGGCTACAAGTTATACGTTTTGGAAAGAACCCAGTTCTTCCTCTAAGGTAGTCAAAATCGCTCATTAACAAACACTTGGATTGTCACTATCCAAGTTCTTGTCCATATTTGAACTGTTACTATCTCATTTCGCTCAGATTTTTAACAATATATGGAGTTATAGAACTCCGATTCAAGCTAAATTTGTGGCGTTGGAAAGGTAAGACATGAGGCTACAAGTTATACGTTTTGGAAAGAACCCAGTTCGGCATCTAAGGTAGTCAAAATCGCTCATTAACAAACACTTGAGTCATCCTTGTCCAAGTGTTACATTGTCCATTTTTGAATTCTTGTCTCACCTCTCCTTAGATTTTTAACTATTTCTGGAGTTATAGAATCTCCTATTCAAGCTAAATCTGTGGCTTTGGAAAGGTAAGACATGAGGATACAAGTTATACGTTTTGGAAAGAACATAGTTCGGCATCTAAGGTAGTCAAAATCGCTCATTAACAAACACTTGAGGTCATCCTTTGTCAAGCTGTTCTGTCCATTTTTGAATCTATTGCTGTCTTACCTCTCCTTAGATTTTTAACTATATCTCGGAGTTATAAAAGTCCGATTCAAGCTAAATCTGTGGCGTTGGAAAGGTAAGACTTGAGGCTACAAGTTATACGTTTTGGAAAGAACACAATTCTTCCTCTAAGGTAGTCAAAATCGCTCATTAACAAACAATTGAGTCATCCTTTGTCCAACTGTCTTCTTGTCCATTTTTGAACTATTCTTGTCTCATCTCTCGCTCAGATTTTTAACAATATATGGAGTTATAGAACTCCGATTCAAACTAAATTTGTGGCGTTGGAAAGGTAAGACATGAGGCTACAAGTTATACGTTTTGGAAAGAACCCGAGTTCGGCCTCTAAGGTAGTCAAAATCGCTCATTAACAAACACTTGGTATCCTTTGTCCAAGTTATTCTTGTCCATTTTTGAAGCTGTTCTTGTCTCACCTCTCCTTAGATTTTTAACTATTTCGGAGTTATAGAATCTCCGATTCAAGCTAAATCGTGGCTTTGGAAAGGTAAGACATGAGGCTACAAGTTATATGTTTTGGAAAGAACCTAGTTCGGCATCTAAGGTAGTCAAAATCGCTCATTAACAAACACTTGGACATCCTTTGTCCAAGTGTTACTGTCCATTTTTGAGCTATTCTTGTCTCACCTCTCCTTAGATTTTTAACTATTTCTAGAGTTATAGAATCTCCGATTCAAGCTAAATCGTGGCTTTGGAAAGGTAAGACATGAGGCTACAAGTTATACGTTTTGGAAAGAACCTAGTTCGGCATCTAAGGTAGTCAAAATCGCTCATTAACAAACACTTGAGGTCATCCTTTGTCCAAGCTGTTCTTGTCCATTTTTGAACTATTCTTGTTTTACCTCTCCTTAGATTTTTAACTATATGCGGAGTTATAAAAGTCCGATTCAAGCTAAATCGTGGCGTTGGAAAGGTAAGACTTGAGGCTACAAGTTATACGTTTTGGAAAGAACACAATTCTTCCTCTAAGGTAGTCAAAATCGCTCATTAACAAACAATTGGTACATCCTTTGTCCAATCATTCTTGTCCATTTTTGAACTGTTACTGTCTCATCTCTGCTCAGATTTTTAACAATATATAGAGTTATAGAACTCCGATTCAAGCTAAATTTGTGGCGTTGGAAAGGTAAGACATGAGGCTACAAGTTATATGTTTTGGAAAGAACCCAGTTCTTCCTCTAAGGTAGTCAAAATCGCTCATTAACAAACACTTGAACTGTCACTATCCAACTGTTACTGTCCATATTTGAACTGTTACTATCTCATCTCTGCTCAGATTTTTAACAATATATGGAGTCATAGAACTCCGATTCAAGCTAAATTTATGGCGTTGGAAAGGTAAGACATGAGGCTACAAGTTATATGTTTTGGAAAGAACCCGGTTCGGCCTCTAAGGTAGTCAAAATCGCTCATTAACAAACACTTGGGCATCCTTGTCCAAGTGTTACCGTCCATTTTTGAACTCATTCTTGTCTCACCCGTCCTTAGATTTTTAACTATATCTCGGAGTTATAGAAGTCCGATTCAAGCTAAATCTATGGCGTTGGAAAGGTAAGACTTGAGGCTACAAGTTATATGTTTTGGAAAGAACCCAGTTCTTCCTCTAAGGTAGTCAAAATCTCTCATTAACAAACACTTGACCTGTTACTATCCAAGCTGTTCGCCAATTTTTGAACTGTTAGTGTCTCATCTCTCCTCAGATTTTTAACTATATATGGAGTTATAGAACTCCGATTCAAGCTAAATCTGAGGCTTTGGAAAGGTAAGACATGAGGCTACAAGTTATACGTTTTGGAAAGAACCTAGTTCGGCATCTAAGGTAGTCAAAATCGCTCATTAACAAACATTTGAGTCACTGCGTCCAAGCCATTCTTGTCCATTTTTGAATCTGTTCTTGTCTTACCTCTCCTTAGATTTTTAACTATATCCGGAGTTATAAAAGTCCGATTCAAGCTAAATGCGTGGCGTTGGAAAGGTAAGACTTGACGATACAAGTTATACGTTTTGGAAAGAACACAATTCTTCCTCTAAGGTAGTCAAAATCGCTCATTAACAAACAATTGGACGTCATCCTTTGTCCAACTGTATACTTGTCCATTTTTGAACTATTCTTGTCTTACCTCTCCTTAGATTTTTAACTATATCGGAGTTATAAAAGTCCGATTCAAGCTAAATATCGTGGCGTTGGAAAGGTAAGACTTGAGGCTACAAGTTATACGTTTTGGAAAGAACACAATTCTTCCTCTAAGGTAGTCAAAATCGCTCATTAACAAACAATTGGACGTGGCCTTTGTCCAACGTTATTCTTGTCCATTTTTGAATTCTTGTCTCATCTCTCGCTCAGATTTTTAACAATATATGGAGTTATAGAACTCCGATTCAAACTAAATTTGTGGCGTTGGAAAGGTAAGACATGAGGCTACAAGTTATACGTTTTGGAAAGAACCCAGTTCGGCCTCTAAGGTAGTCAAAATCGCTCATTAACAAACACTTGGATCATCCTTTGTCCAAGCTATTCTCGTCCATTTTTGAAGCTATTCTTGTCTCACCTCTCCTTAGATTTTTAACTATTTCTCGGAGTTATAGAATCTCCGATTCAAGCTAAATCGTGGCTTTGGAAAGGTAAGACATGAGGCTACAAGTTATATGTTTTGGAAAGAACCTAGTTCGGCATCTAAGGTAGTCAAAATCGCTCATTAACAAACACTTGGACCGTCCTTTGTCCAAGTGTTATCGTCCATTTTTGAACTGTTACTGTCTCACCTCTCCTTAGATTTTTAACTATTTCTAGAGTTATAGAATCTCCGATTCAAGCTAAATCTGTGGCTTTGGAAAGGTAAGACATGAGGCTACAAGTTATACGTTTTGGAAAGAACCTAGTTCGGCATCTAAGGTAGTCAAAATCGCTCATTAACAAACACTTGGACATCCTTTGTCCAACTGTTACTTGTCCATTTTTGAATCCATTACTTGTTTTACCTCTCCTTAGATTTTTAACTATATCCGGAGTTATAAAAGTCCGATTCAAGCTAAAATCGTGGCGGCTGGAAAGGTAAGACTTGAGGCTACAAGTTATACGTTTTGGAAAGAACACAATTCTTCCTCTAAGGTAGTCAAAATCGCTCATTAACAAACAATTGGACTACATCCTTTGTCCAAGCTTATATTGTCCATTTTTGAACTATTCTTGTCTCATCTCTCGCTCAGATTTTTAACAATATATAGAGTTATAGAACTCCGATTCAAGCTAAATTTGTGGCGTTGGAAAGGTAAGACATGAGGCTACAAGTTATATGTTTTGGAAAGAACCCAGTTCTTCCTCTAAGGTAGTCAAAATCGCTCATTAACAAACACTTGAACTGTCACTATCCAAGCATTCTTGTCCATATTTGAACTGTTACTATCTCATCTCTCGCTCAGATTTTTAACAATATATGGAGTCATAGAACTCCGATTCAAGCTAAATTTATGGCGTTGGAAAGGTAAGACATGAGGCTACAAGTTATATGTTTTGGAAAGAACCCAGTTCGGCCTCTAAGGTAGTCAAAATCGCTCATTAACAAACACTTGGACATCCTTTGTCCAAGTGTTACCGTCCATTTTTGAACTGTTACTGTCTCACCCGTCCTTAGATTTTTAACTATATCTGGAGTTATAGAAGTCCGATTCAAGCTAAATCTATGGCGTTGGAAAGGTAAGACTTGAGGCTACAAGTTATATGTTTTGGAAAGAACCCAGTTCTTCCTCTAAGGTAGTCAAAATCTCTCATTAACAAACACTTGACCGTTACTATCCAACTTTATCGCCAATTTTTGAACTGTTAGTGTCTCATCTCTCCTCAGATTTTTAACTATATATGGAGTTATAGAACTCCGATTCAAGCTAAATCTGTGGCTTTGGAAAGGTAAGACATGAGGCTACAAGTTATACGTTTTGGAAAGAACCTAGTTCGGCATCTAAGGTAGTCAAAATCGCTCATTAACAAACATTTGGATGGTCATCCTTTGTCCAATCATTCTTGTCCATTTTTGAATTGTTCTTGTCTTACCTCTCCTTAGATTTTTAACTATATCCCGGAGTTATAAAAGTCCGATTCAAGCTAAATCTGTGGCGTTGGAAAGGTAAGACTTGACGATACAAGTTATACGTTTTGGAAAGAACACAATTCTTCCTCTAAGGTAGTCAAAATCGCTCATTAACAAACAATTGGATACATCCTTTGTCCAACTCTTGTCCATTTTTGAAGCTATTCGTCTCATCTCTGCTTAGATTTTTAACAATATATAGAGTTATAGAACTCCGATTCAAGCTAAATTTGTGGCGTTGGAAAGGTAAGACATGAGGCTACAAGTTATATGTTTTGGAAAGAACCCAGTTCAGTCTCTAAGGTAGTCAAAATCGCTAATTAACAAACACTTGGACCTGTCACCTGTCCAACCGTTATTGTCCATTTTTTATCCTGTCATTCTTGTCTTACCTCTCCTTAGATTTTTAACTATATCTGGAGTTATAGAATCTCCGATTCAAGCTAAATTTCTGGCGTTGGAAAGGTAAGACATGAGGCTACAAGTTATACGTTTTGGAAAGAACCCAGTTCGGCCTCTAAGGTAGTCAAAATCGCTCATTAACAAACACTTGACCATCCTTGTCCAAGTGTTACCGTCCATTTTTGAACCAGTCTTGTCTCACCTCTCCTTAGATTTTTAACTATATCTCGAGTGATAGAAGTCCGATTCAAGCTAAATCTGTGGCGTTGGAAAGGTAAGACTTGAGGCTACAAGTTATATGTTTTGGAAAGAACCCAGTTCTTCCTCTAAGGTAGTCAAAATCTCTCATTAACAAACACTTGGACTGTTACTATCCAACTGTTACTGCCAATTTTTGAACTGTTAGTGTCTCATCTCTCCTCAGATTTTTAACTATATATGGAGTTATAGAACTCCGATTCAAGCTAAATTTATGGCGTTGGAAAGGTAAGACTTGAGGCTACAAGTTATACGTTTTGGAAAGAACCCAGTTCGGCCTTTAAGGTAGTCAAAATCGCTCATTAACAAACAATTGGACTGTCACATCCAACCAAGTTACATTGTCCATTTTTGAACTGTTACTGTCTCATCTCTGCTCAGATTTTTAACAATATATGGAGTTATAGAACTCCGATTCAAGCTAAATTTGTGGCGTTGGAAAGGTAAGACATGAGGCTACAAGTTATATGTTTTGGAAAGAACCAAGTTCTTCCTCTAAGGTAGTCAAAATCGCTCATTAACAAACACTTGAATTGTCACTATCCAACTGTTATTCTTGTCCATATTTGAACTGTTACTATCTCATTTCGCGTCAGATTTTTAACAATATATGGAGTTATAGAACTCCGATTCAAGCTAAATTTGTGGCGTTGGAAAGGTCGGACATGAGGCTACAAGTTATACGTTTTGGAAAGAACCCAGTTCGGCATCTAAGGTAGTCAAAATCGCTCATTAACAAACACTTGGACCGCCATCCTTGTCCAAGTGTTACCGTCCATTTTTGAACTGATTCTTGTCTCACCTCTCCTTAGATTTTTAACTATTTTCGGAGTTATAGAATCTCCGATTCAAGCTAAATCGTGGCTTTGGAAAGGTAAGACATGAGGCTACAAGTTATACGTTTTGGAAAGAACCTAGTTCGGCATCTAAGGTAGTCAAAATCGCTCATTAACAAACACTTGGACCGTCACCTTTGTCCAAGTGTTGTTACCGTCCATTTGTGAATCATTCTTGTCTCACCTCTCCTTAGATTTTTAACTATTTCTAGAGTTATAGAATCTCCGATTCAAGCTAAATCCGTGGCTTTGGAAAGGTAAGACATGAGGCTACAAGTTATACGTTTTGGAAAGAACCTAGTTCGGCATCTAAGGTAGTCAAAATCGCTCATTAACAAACACTTGGAGTGTCCTCTGTCCAACCGTTATCTTGTCCATATTTGAACCGTTACTATCTCATTTCTCGCTCAGATTTTTAACAATATATGGAGTTATAGAACTCCGATTCAAGCTAAATTTGTGGCGTTGGAAAGGTAAGACATGAGGCTACAAGTTATATGTTTTGGAAAGAACCCAGTTCTTCCTCTAAGGTAGTCAAAATCGCTCATTAACAAACACTTGAATTGTCACTATCCAACCTATTCTTGTCCATATTTGAACTGTTACTATCTCATTTCGCTCAGATTTTTAACAATATATGGAGTTATAGAACTCCGATTCAAGCTAAATTTGTGGCGTTGGAAAGGTAAGACATGAGGCTACAAGTTATACGTTTTGGAAAGAACCCGGTTCGGCATCTAAGGTAGTTAAAATCGCTCATTAACAAACACTTGGACATCCTTTGTCCAAGTGTTACTGTCCATTTTTGAAGCATTCTTGTCTCACCTCTCCTTAGATTTTTAACTATTTCGGAGTTATAGAATCTCCGATTCAAGCTAAATCTGTGGCTTTGGAAAGGTAAGACATGAGGATACAAGTTATACGTTTTGGAAAGAACCTAGTTCGGCATCTAAGGTAGTCAAAATCGCTCATTAACAAACACTTGGGTATCCTTGTCCAAGCTATTCTTGTCCGTCCATTTTTGAAGCATATTCTTGTCTTACCTCTCCTTAGATTTTTAACTATATCCGGAGTTATAAAAGTCCGATTCAAGCTAAATCTATGGCGTTGGAAAGGTAAGACTTGAGGCTACAAGTTATACGTTTTGGAAAGAACACAATTCTTCCTCTAAGGTAGTCAAAATCGCTCATTAACAAACAATTGGACATCCTTTGTCCAAGTCTATTCTTGTCCATTTTTAAGCGTATTCTTGTCTCATCTCTCGCTTAGATTTTTTCTCAATATATGGAGTTATAGAACTCCGATTCAAGCTAAATTTGTGGCGTTGGAAAGGTAAGACATGAGGCTACAAGTTATACGTTTTGGAAAGAACCCAGTTCGGCCTCTAAGGTAGTCAAAATCGCTCATTAACAAACACTTGGACATCGTCTTTGTCCAAGTGTTACTGTCCATTTTTGAACTGTTACTGTCTCACCTCTCCTTAGATTTTTAACTATTTCTGGAGTTATAGAATCTCCGATTCAAGCTAAATCTGTGGCTTTGGAAAGGTAAGACATGAGGCTACAAGTTATACGTTTTGGAAAGAACCTAGTTCGGCATCTAAGGTAGTCAAAATCGCTCATTAACAAACACTTGGAGTCATCTTGTCCAAGTGTTACCGTCCATTTTTGAACTGTATTACTGTCTCACCTCTCCTTAGATTTTTAACTATATCTGGAGTTATAGAAGTCCGATTCAAGCTAAATACTGGCGTTGGAAAGGTAAGACTTGAGGCTACAAGTTATATGTTTTGGAAAGAACCCAGTTCTTCCTTAAAGGTAGTCAAAATCTCTCATTAACAAACACTTGGTATTCATTGCTCAACATTCTTGCCAATTTTTGAACTGTTATTGTCTAATCTCTGCTCAGATTTTTAACTATATATGGAGTTATAGAACTCCGATTCAACCTAAATTTATGGCGTTGGAAAGGTAAGACTTGAGGCTACAAGTTATACGTTTTGGAAAGAACCCAGTTCGGCCTCTAAGGTAGTCAAAATCGCTCATTAACAAACACTTGGTACATCACTTTGTCCAAGTGTTCCTGTCCATTTTTAAACCATTCTTGTCTCATCTCTGCTCAGATTTTTAACAATATATGGAGTTATAGAACTCCGATTCAAGCTAAATTTATGGCGTTGGAAAGGTAAGACTTGAGGCTACAAGTTATACGTTTTGGAAAGAACCTAGTTCGGCATCTAAGGTAGTCAAAATCGCTCATTAACAAACACTTGGACATCCTTTGTCCAAGTGTTACTTGTCCATTTTTGAACCGTTACTCTCTCACCTCTCCTTAAATTTTTAACTATATCCGGAGTTATAGAAGTCCGATTCAAGCTAAATCGTGGCGTTGGAAAGGTAAGACTTGAGGCTACAAGTTATATGTTTTGGAAAGAACCCAGTTCTTCCTCTAAGGTATTCAAAATCGCTCATTAACAAACATTTGGACTGTCACTGTCCAACTGTTACTGTCCATTTTGAAGCTATTCTTGTCTCACCTCTCCTTAGATTTTTAACTATTTCTGGAGTTATAGAATCTCCGATTCAAGCTAAATCGTGGCTTTGGAAAGGTAAGACATGAGGCTACAAGTTATACGTTTTGGAAAGAACCTAGTTCGGCATCTAAGGTAG
Organism: Populus x sibirica; assembly: GCA_019202695.1. Taxonomy (NCBI): domain Eukaryota; kingdom Viridiplantae; phylum Streptophyta; class Magnoliopsida; order Malpighiales; family Salicaceae; genus Populus; species Populus x sibirica. The sequence goes on from JAGMVL010000064.1 coordinate 118,114, forward strand.
TCAAAATCGCACATTAACAAACACTTGAGTGTCCTTTGTCCAAGTTATTCTTGTCCATTTTATGAAGTATTCTTGTCTTACCTCTCCTTAGATTTTTAACTATATCCGGAGTTATAAAAGTCCGATTCAAGCTAAATCGTGGCGTTGGAAAGGTAAGACTTGAGGCTACAAGTTATACGTTTTGGAAAGAACACAATTCTTCCTCTAAGGTAGTCAAAATCGCTCATTAACAAACAATTGGACATCCATCCTTGTCCAACATTCATGTCCATTTTTTATTCTTGTCTCATCTCTGCTCAGATTTTTAACAATATATGGAGTTATAGAACTCCGATTCAAGCTAAATTTGTGGCGTTGGAAAGGTAAGACATGAGGCTACAAGTTATATGTTTTGGAAAGAACCCAGTTCTTCCTCTAAGGTAGTCAAAATCGCTCATTCACAAACACTTGAATTGTCACTATCCAACCATTCATCTGTCCATATTTGAACTGTTACTATCTCATCTCTGCTCAGATTTTTAACAATATATGGAGTTATAGAACTCCGATTCAAGCTAAATTTGTGGCGTTGGAAAGGTAAGACATGAGGCTACAAGTTATACGTTTTGGAAAGAACCCGGTTCGGCCTCTAAGGTAGTCAAAATCGCTCATTAACAAACACTTGACGTCATCCTTGTCCAAGTGTTACCGTCCATTTTTGGTATTCGTTTGTCTCACCTCTCCTTAGATTTTTAACTCTTCTCGGAGTTATAGAATCTCCGATTCAAGCTAAATCTGCGGCTTTGGAAAGGTAAGACATGAGGCTACAAGTTATATGTTTTGGAAAGAACCTAGTTCGGCATCTAAGGTAGTCAAAATCGCTCATTAACAAACACTTGGACCGTCTTGTCCAACCGTTCTGTCCATTTTGAACCGTATTCTTGTCTTACCTCTCCTTAGATTTTTAACTATATCTCGGAGTTATACAAGTCCGATTCAAGCTAAATCCGTGGCGTTGGAAAGGTATGACTTGAGGCTACAAGTTATACGTTTTGGAAAGAACACAATTCTTCCTCTAAGGTAGTCAAAATCGCTCATTAACAAACAATTGGACCGTCCTTTGTCCAACCATTCTGTCCATTTTTGAACCTATTCTTGTCTCATCTCTCGCTCAGATTTTTAACAATATATGGAGTTATAGAACTCCGATTCAAGCTAAATTTGTGGCGTTGGAAAGGTAAGACATGAGGCTACAAGTTATACGTTTTGGAAAGAACCCGATTCGGCCTCTAAGGTAGTCAAAATCGCTCATTAACAAACACTTGGAGTCATCCTTTGTCCAAGTGTTACTGTCCATTTTTGAACTATTCTTTGTCTCACCTCTCCTTAGATTATTAACTATTTACGGAGTTATAGAATCTCCGATTCAAGCTAAATCTGTGGCTTTGGAAAGGTAAGACTTGAGGCTACAAGTTATACGTTTTGGAAAGAACCTAGTTCGGCATCTAAGGTAGTCAAAATCGCTCATTAACAAACACTTGGACCATCCTTTGTCCAAGTGTTACTTGTCCATTTTTGAGCTATTCTTGTCTCACCTCTCCTTAGATTTTTAACTATTTCTAGAGTTATAGAATCTCCGATTCAAGCTAAATCCGTGGCTTTGGAAAGGTAAGACATGAGGCTACAAGTTATACGTTTTGGAAAGAACCTAGTTCGGCATCTAAGGTAGTCAAAATCGCTCATTAACAAACATTTGGACATCCTTTGTCCAAGCTATTCTTGTCCATTTTGAACTATTCTTGTCTTACCTCTCCTTAGATTTTTAACTATATCCGGAGTTATAAAAGTCCGATTCAAGCTAAATACGTGGCGTTGGAAAGGTAAGACTTGACGCTACAAGTTATACGTTTTGGAAAGAACCCGGTTCGGCCTCTAAGGTAGTCAAAATCGCTCATTAACAAACACTTGGACCGTCACCGTCCAAGTGTTACTGTCCATTTTTGAGCCATTCTTGTCTCACCTCTCCTTAGATTTTTAACTATTTACGGAGTTATAGAATCTCCGATTCAAGCTAAATTCCGTGGCTTTGGAAAGGTAAGACATGAGGCTACAAGTTATACGTTTTGGAAAGAACCTAGTTCGGCATCTAAGGTAGTCAAAATCGCTCATTATCAAACACTTGGACTGCATCCTTTGTCCAAGTGTTCTTGTCCATTTTTGAGTATTCTTGTCTCACCTCTCCTTAGATTTTTAACTATATCTCGGAGTTATAGAAGTCCGATTCAAGCTAAATCTGTGGCGTTGGAAAGGTAAGACTTGAGGCTACAAGTTATATGTTTTGGAAAGAACCCAGTTCTTCCTTAAAGGTAGTCAAAATCTCTCATTAACAAACACTTGGACTGTCATTGCATCCAATTATTCATCGCCAATTTTTGAAGTATTATTGTCTAATCTCTGCTCAGATTTTTAACTATATATGGAGTTATAGAACTCCGATTCAACCTAAATTTATGGCGTTGGAAAGGTAAGACTTGAGGCTACAAGTTATACGTTTTGGAAAGAACCCAGATTCGGCCTCTAAGGTAGTCAAAATCGCTCATTAACAAACACTTGGACCGTCATCCTTGTCCAAGTGTTACCTGTCCATTTTTAAACTGTTCTTGTCTCATCTCTGCTCAGATTTTTTAACAATATATGGAGTTATAGAACTCCGATTCAAGCTAAATTTATGGCGTTGGAAAGGTAAGACTTGAGGCTACAAGTTATACGTTTTGGAAAGAACCTAGTTCGGCATCTAAGGTAGTCAAAATCGCTCATTAACAAACACTTGGAGTCACATCCTTTGTCCAAGTGTTACTGTCCATTTTTGAACTGTTACTCTCTCACCTCTCCTTAAATTTTTAACTATATCTGGAGTTATAGAAGTCCGATTCAAGCTAAATCTGTGGCGTTGGAAAGGTAAGACTTGAGGCTACAAGTTATATGTTTTGGAAAGAACCCAGTTCTTCCTCTAAGGTATTCAAAATCGCTCATTAACAAACATTTGGACATCCTTTGTCCAAGCTGTTACTGTCCATTTTGAACTGTTACTCTCTCACCTCTCCTTAGATTTTTAACTATATCTGGGGTTACAGAACTCCGATTCAAGCTAAATCTGTGGCGTTGGAAAGGTAAGACATGAGGCTACAAGTTATACGTTTTGGAAAGAACACAGTTCTTCCTCTAAGGTAGTCAAAATCTCTCATTAACAAACACTTGGGTATTCTTGTCCAACTGTTACTCTCCATTTTTGAAGCTGGACTGTTGTCTCACCTCTCCTCGAGAGTTTTAACTATATCGGAGTTATAGAACTCGACTCAATCAAAATTTATGGCGTTGGAAAGGTAAGACATGAGGCTACAAGTTATACGTTTTGAAAAGAACCCGAGTTCTTCTTCTAAGGCGGTCAAAATCTCTCATTAACAAACATTTGATACTCTTGTCCAACTGTTACTCTCCATTTTTGAATCGCGGATGTCTCACCTCTCCTCGAGTTTTAACTATATCCGGAGTTATAGAACTCTGACTCAATCAAAATTTATGGCGTTGGAAAGGTAAGACATGAGGCTACAAGTTATACGGTTTGAAAAGAACCCAGTTCTTCTTCTAAGGAAGTCAAAATCTCTCATTAACAAACACTTGAGTGTTACTATCCAAGTTGTTACTCTCCATTTTTGAACTATTCTTGTCTCACCTCTCCTCGGATTTTTAACTATATCGGAGTTATAGAACTCCGATTCAAGCGAAGTTTATGGCGTTGGATAGGTTAGACATGAGCCTACAAGTTTTATGTTTGGAAAGAACCCAGTTCTGCCTCCAAGGTAGTCAAAATGGCTCATTAACAAACACTTGGACCGTCATCCTTTGTCAAGCTATTTTGTCCATTTTGACCATTCTTGTCTCTCACCTCTCCTTAGATTTTTAATTATATACGGAATTATAGAACTCCGATTCAAGCTAAATTTGTGGCATTGGAAAGGTAAGACATGAGGCTACAAGTTATACGTTTTGGAAAGAACGCAGTTCTTCCTCTCAGGTAGTCAAAATCGCTCATTAACAAACACATGGTATGCCCTTTCGTCCAACCGTTACCGTCCATTTTTGAACGTTACTCTCTCACCTCTCCTCAGATTTTTAACTATATCCGGGAATTATAGAACTCGATTCAAGCTAAATTTATGGCGTTGGAAAGGTAAGACATGAGGCTACAAGTTATGCGTTTTGGAAAGAACGCAGTTCTTCCTCTCGGGTAGTCAAAATCGCTCATTAACAAACACTTGGGACCGTCACTGTCCAAGTTATTCTGTCCATTTTTTAACCGCTATTCTTGTCTTACCTCTCCTTAGATTTTTAACTATATCTCTGGAGTTATAGAATCTCCGATTCAAGCTAAATTTAGGCGTTGGAAAGGTAAGACATGAGGCTACAAGTTATACGTTTTGGAAAGAACCTAGTTCGGCCTCTAAGGTAGTCAAAATCGCTCATTAACAAACACTTGAATTGTCACTATCCAACTGTTACTGTCCATATTTGAACTGTTACTCTCTCATTTCTGCTCAGATTTTTAACAATATATGGAGTTATAGAACTCCGATTCAAGCTAAATTTGTGGCGTTGGAAAGGTAAGACATGAGGCTACAAGTTATACGTTTTGGAAAGAACCCGAGTTCGGCATCTAAGGTAGTCAAAATCTCTCATTAACAAACAATTGGACCATCCTTTGTCCACCTTGTCCATTTTTGAAGCTATTCTTGTCTCATCTCGCTCAGATTTTTAACAATATATGGAGTTATAGAACTCCGATTCAAGCTAAATTTGTGGCGTTGGAAAGGTAAGACATGAGGCTACAAGTTATACGTTTTGGAAAGAACCTAGTTCGGCATCTAAGGTAGTCAAAATCGCACATTAACAAACACTTGGACCATCCTTTGTCCAACTGTTCTGTCCATTTTTGGTATTCTTGTCTTACCTCTCCTTAGATTTTTAACTATATCTGGAGTTATAAAAGTCCGATTCAAGCTAAATCTGTGGCGTTGGAAAGGTAAGACTTGAGGCTACAAGTTATACGTTTTGGAAAGAACACAATTCTTCCTCTAAGGTAGTCAAAATCGCTCATTAACAAACAATTGACCATCCTTTGTCCAACTGTTACTACTTGTCCATTTTGGAATTCTTGTCTCACCTCTCCTTAGATTTTTAACTATTTACGGAGTTATAGAATCTCCGATTCAAGCTAAATCGTGGCTTTGGAAAGGTAAGACTTGAGGCTACAAGTTATACGTTTTGGAAAGAACCTAGTTCGGCATCTAAGGTAGTCAAAATCGCTCATTAACAAACACTTGGACCGTCACTGTCCAAGTGTGTTCTTGTCCATTTTTGAACTATTCTTGTCTCACCTCTCCTTAGATTTTTAACTATTTCTAGAGTTATAGAATCTCCGATTCAAGCTAAATCACGTGGCTTTGGAAAGGTAAGACATGAGGCTACAAGTTATACGTTTTGGAAAGAACCTAGTTCGGCATCTAAGGTAGTCAAAATCGCTCATTAACAAACATTTGGTATCTTTCACCGTCCAACCTATTACTGTCCATTTTTGAAGCTGTATTCTTGTCTTACCTCTCCTTAGATTTTTAACTATATCTCGGAGTTATAAAAGTCCGATTCAAGCTAAATCAGTGGCGTTGGAAAGGTAAGACTTGACGCTACAAGTTATACGTTTTGGAAAGAACACAATTCTTCCTCTAAGGTAGTCAAAATCGCTCATTAACAAACAATTGGGTCACCTTTGTCCAAATGTTCTGTCCATTTTTGATTATTCTTGTCTCATCTCTCGCTCAGATTTTTAACAATATATAGAGTTATAGAACTCCGAATCAAGCTAAATTTGTGGCGTTGGAAAGGTAAGACATGAGGCTACAAGTTATATGTTTTGGAAAGAACCCGATTCGGTCTCTAAGGTAGTCAAAATCGCTAATTAACAAACACTTGACGGTATCCTTTGTCCAACCTGTCCATTCTCGTCCATTTTTAAGCATTCTTGTCTTACCTCTCCTTAGATTTTTAACTATATGCGGGTTATAGAATCTCCGATTCAAGCTAAATTTACGGCGTTGGAAAGGTAAGACATGAGGCTACAAGTTATACGTTTTGGAAAGAACCCGGTTCGGCCTCTAAGGTAGTCAAAATCGCTCATTAACAAACACTTGGAGCATCCTTTGTCCAAGTGTTACCGTCCATTTTTGGTATTCTTGTCTCACCTCTCCTTAGATTTTTAACTATATCTAGAGTTATAGAAGTCCGATTCAAGCTAAATCATGGCGTTGGAAAGGTAAGACTTGAGGCTACAAGTTATATGTTTTGGAAAGAACCCAGTTCTTCCTCTAAGGTAGTCAAAATCTCTCATTAACAAACACTTGGTACATTACTATCCAAGCAGTGTCGCCAATTTTTGAACCGTTAGTGTCTCATCTCTCCTCAGATTTTTAACTATATATGGAGTTATAGAACTCCGATTCAAGCTAAATTTATGGCGTTGGAAAGGTAAGACTTGAGGCTACAAGTTATACGTTTTGGAAAGAACCCAATTCGGCCTCTAAGGTAGTCAAAATCGCTCATTAACAAACAATTGGACATCCTTTGTCCAAGCTAATTCTGTCCATTTTTGAACTATTCTTGTCTCATCTCTGCTCAGATTTTTAACAATATATGGAGTTATAGAACTCCGATTCAAGCTAAATTTATGGCGTTGGAAAGGTAAGACATGAGGCTACAAGTTATATGTTTTGGAAAGAACCAAGTTCTTCCTCTAAGGTAGTCAAAATCGCTCATTAACAAACACTTGAATTGTCACTATCCAACCTATTCATGTCCATATTTGAGCTGTTACTCTCTCATTTCTGCTCAGATTTTTAACAATATATGGAGTTATAGAACTCCGATTCAAGCTAAATTTGTGGCGTTGGAAAGGTAAGACATGAGGCTACAAGTTATACGTTTTGGAAAGAACCCAGTTCGGCATCTAAGGTAGTCAAAATCGCTCATTAACAAACACTTGGACTGTCACCGTCCAAGTGTTACTTGTCCATTTTTGAATTATTCTTGTCTCACCTCTCCTTAGATTTTTAACTATTTCGGAGTTATAGAATCTCCTATTCAAGCTAAATCGTGGCTTTGGAAAGGTAAGACATGAGGATACAAGTTATACGTTTTGGAAAGAACCTAGTTCGGCATCTAAGGTAGTCAAAATCGGTCATTAATAAACACTTGGACTACATCCTTTGTCCAACCGTATTCTTGTCCATTTTTGGTATTCTTTGTCTTACCTCTCCTTAGATTTTTAACTATATCTCGGAGTTATAAAAGTCCGATTCAAGCTAAATCTATGGCGTTGGAAAGGTAAGACTTGAGGCTACAAGTTATACGTTTTGGAAAGAACACAATTCTTCCTCTAAGGTAGTCAAAATCGCTCATTAACAAACAATTGACATCGCTCACCGTCCAACCTCACATCTTGTCCATTTTTGAAAGCTATTCTTGTCTCATCTCTCGCTCAGATTTTTAACAATATATGGAGTTATAGAACTCCGATTCAAACTAAAGTTGTGGCGTTGGAAAGGTAAGACATGAGGCTACAAGTTATACGTTTTGGAAAGAACCTAGTTCGGCCTCTAAGGTAGTCAAAATCGCTTATTAACAAACACTTGGGTCATCCTTTGTCCAAGTGTTAGCGTCCATTTTTGAACTATTACTGTCTCACCTCTCCTTAGATTTTTAACTATTTCCGGAGTTATAGAATCTCCTATTCAAGCTAAATCGTGGCTTTGGAAAGGTAAGACATGAGGCTACAAGTTATACGTTTTGGAAAGAACCTAGTTCGACATCTAAGGTAGTCAAAATCGCTCATTAACAAACACTTGGACCATCACCGTCCAACTATTCTGTCCATTTTTGAACTATTCTTGTTTTACCTCTCCTTAGATTTTTAACTATATCCGGAGTTATAAAAGTCCGATTCAAGCTAAAACTGTAGGCCTTGGAAAGGTAAGACTTGAGGCTACAAGTTATACGTTTTGGAAAGAACACAATTCTTCCTCTAAGGTAGTCAAAATCGCTCATTAACAAACAATTGGACTCCACATTGTCCAATCATTCTTGTCCATTTTTGAACTCATTGTCTCATCTCTGCTCAGATTTTTAACAATATATAGAGTTATAGAACTCCGATTCAAGCTAAATTTGTGGCGTTGGAAAGGTAAGACATGAGGCTACAAGTTATATGTTTTGGAAAGAACCCAGTTCTTCCTCTAAGGTAGTCAAAATCGCTCATTAACAAACACTTGAACCGTCACTATCCAAGTTCTGTCCATATTTGAACTGTTACTATCTCATCTACTGGCTCAGATTTTTAACAATATATGGAGTCATAGAACTCCGATTCAAGCTAAATTTCGGCGTTGGAAAGGTAAGACATGAGGCTACAAGTTATACGTTTTGGAAAGAACCCAGTTCGGCCTCTAAGGTAGTCAAAATCGCTCATTAACAAACACTTGAGTCATCCTTTGTCCAAGTGTTACCGTCCATTTTTGAACTCATTCTTGTCTCACCTCTCCTTAGATTTTTAACTATATCTGGAGTTATAGAAGTCCGATTCAAGCTAAATCTATGGCGTTGGAAAGGTAAGACTTGAGGCTACAAGTTATATGTTTTGGAAAGAACCCAGTTCTTCCTCTAAGGTAGTCAAAATCTCTCATTAACAAACACTTGGACGTTACTATCCAACTGTCATTCATGCCAATTTTTGAATGTTAGTGTCTCATCTCTCCTCAGATTTTTAACTATATATGGAGTTATAGAACTCCGATTCAAGCTAAATCTGTGGCTTTGGAAAGGTAAGACATGAGGCTACAAGTTATACGTTTTGGAAAGAACCTAGTTCGGCATCTAAGGTAGTCAAAATCGCTCATTAACAAACATTTGGTACATTTGTCAACTCGTTTATCGTCCATTTTTGAACGTATCGTCTTACCTCTCCTTAGATTTTTAACTTTATCTGGAGTTATAAAAGTCCGATTCAAGCTAAATCCGTGGCGTTGGAAAGGTAAGACTTGACGATACAAGTTATACGTTTTGGAAAGAACACAATTCTTCCTCTAAGGTAGTCAAAATCGCTCATTAACAAACAATTGGTATGTCCTTTGTCCAGCTGTTCTGATCCCATTTTTGAACATTACATGTCTCATCTCTGCTCAGATTTTTAACAATATATGGAGTTATAGAACTCCGATTCAAGCTAAATTTGTGGCGTTGGAAAGGTAAGACATGAGGCTACAAGTTATATGTTTTGGAAAGAACCAAGTTCTTCCTCTAAGGTAGTCAAAATCGCTCATTAACAAACACTTGAATTGTCACTATCCAAGCATTCTGTCCATATTTGACTGTTACTATCTCATTTCTCGCTCAGATTTTTAACAATATATGGAGTTATAGAACTCCGATTCAAGCTAAATTTGTGGGCGTTGGAAAGGTAAGACATGAGGCTACAAGTTATACGTTTTGGAAAGAACCCGAGTTCGGCATCTAAGGTAGTCAAAATCGCTCATTAACAAACACTTGGTATCCTTTGTCCAAGTGTTCTTACCGTCCATTTTTGATCATTCTTGTCTCACCTCTCCTTAGATTTTTAACTATTTACGGAGTTCTAGAATCTCCTATTCAAGCTAAATCTGTGGCTTTGGAAAGGTAAGACATGAGGATACAAGTTATACGTTTTGGAAAGAACCTAGTTCGGCATCTAAGGTAGTCAAAATCGCTCATTAACAAACACTTGGACATCCTTTGTCCAAGCACTGTCCATTTTTGAACTGTTATCTTGTCTTACCTCTCCTTAGATTTTTAACTATATATCGGAGTTATAAAAGTCCGATTCAAGCTAAATCTATGGCGTTGGAAAGGTAAGACTTGAGGCTACAAGTTATACGTTTTGGAAAGAACACAATTCTTCCTCTAAGGTAGTCAAAATCGCTCATTAACAAACAATTGGTACACCCTTTGTCCAAGCATCACTTGTCCATTTTTTGAGTATTCTTGTCTCATCTCTCGCTCAGATTTTTAACAATATATGGAGTTATAGAACTCCGATTCAAACTAAATTTGTGGCGTTGGAAAGGTAAGACATGAGGCTACAAGTTATACGTTTTGGAAAGAACCCAGTTCGGCCTCTAAGGTAGTCAAAATCGCTCATTAACAAACACTTGGGCCATCCTTTGTCAAGTGTTCTGTCCATTTTGGCTGTTACTTTGTCTCACCTCTCCTTAGATTTTTAACTATTTACGGAGTTATAGAATCTCCGATTCAAGCTAAATCATGGCTTTGGAAAGGTAAGACATGAGGCTACAAGTTATACGTTTTGGAAAGAACCTAGTTCGGCATCTAAGGTAGTCAAAATCGCTCATTAACAAACACTTGGGTCATCCTTGTCCAAGTGTTCTGTCCATTTTGAACTGCCACTGTCTCACCTCTCCTTAGATTTTTAACTATTTCTAGAGTTATAGAATCTCCGATTCAAGCTAAATCATGGGCTTTGGAAAGGTAAGACATGAGGCTACAAGTTATACGTTTTGGAAAGAACCTAGTTCGGCATCTAAGGTAGTCAAAATCGCTCATTAACAAACACTTGGGATCCTTTGTCCAACCTTTGTTCGTCCATTTTTGAACTTTGCATGTTTTACCTCTCCTTAGATTTTTAACTATATCGGAGTTATAAAAGTCCGATTCAAGCTAAATCATGGGACATTGGAAAGGTAAGACTTGAGGCTACAAGTTATACATTTTGGAAAGAACACAATTCTTCCTCTAAGGTAGTCAAAATCGCTCATTAACAAACAATTGTGTGTCACTGTCCAATCAAGCTATTCTTGTCCATTTTTGAGCATTCTATTGTCTCATCTCGCTCCAGATTTTTAACAATATATAGAGTTATAGAACTCCGATTCAAGCTAAATTTGTGGCGTTGGAAAGGTAAGACATGAGGCTACAAGTTATATGTTTTGGAAAGAACCCAGTTCTTCCTCTAAGGTAGTCAAAATCGCTCATTAACAAACACTTGAACTGGTCACTATCCAAGTTATTCTTGTCCATATTTGAAGCTATTCTTGTCTCACCTCTCCTTAGATTTTTAACTATTTCCGGAGTTATAGAATCTCCGATTCAAGCTAAATCAGTGGCTTTGGAAAGGTAAGACATGAGGCTACAAGTTATACGTTTTGGAAAGAACCTAGTTCGGCATCTAAGGTAGTCAAAATCGCTCATTAACAAACACTTGGACCTTTGTCCAAGTGTTACTGTCCATTTTGATGGTATTCTTGTCTCACCTCTCCTTAGATTTTTAACTATTTACGGAGTTATAGAATCTCCGATTCAAGCTAAATCTGTGGCTTTGGAAAGGTAAGACATGAGGCTACAAGTTATACGTTTTGGAAAGAACCTAGTTCGGCATCTAAGGTAGTCAAAATCGCTCATTAACAAACACTTGGACATCCTTTGTCCAAGTGTTATGTCCATTTTGAATGTTCTTGTCTCACCTCTCCTTAGATTTTTAACTATTTCTAGAGTTATAGAATCTCCGATTCAAGCTAAATCTGTGGCTTTGGAAAGGTAAGACATGAGGCTACAAGTTATACGTTTTGGAAAGAACCTAGTTCGGCATCTAAGGTAGTCAAAATCGCTCATTAACAAACACTTGAATTGTCACTATCCAAGCTATTCTCGTCCATATTTGAAGTTACTATCTCATTTCGCTCAGATTTTTAACAATATATGGAGTTATAGAACTCCGATTCAAGCTAAATCTCGTGGCTTTGGAAAGGTAAGACATGAGGCTACAAGTTATACGTTTTGGAAAGAACCTAGTTCGGCATCTAAGGTAGTCAAAATCGCTCATTAACAAACATTTGGTGTGGCATCCGTCCAACTTCTATCGTCCATTTTTGAACTGTTACTGTCTTACCTCTCCTTAGATTTTTAACTTTATCTGGAGTTATAAAAGTCCGATTCAAGCTAAATCTGTGGCGTTGGAAAGGTAAGACTTGACGATACAAGTTATACGTTTTGGAAAGAACACAATTCTTCCTCTAAGGTAGTCAAAATCGCTCATTAACAAACAATTGAGATCACATCGTCCAATTTACTGTCCATTTTGAACTATTCTTTGTCTCATCTCTCGCTCAGATTTTTAACAATATATGGAGTTATAGAACTCCGATTCAAGCTAAATTTGTGGCGTTGGAAAGGTAAGACATGAGGCTACAAGTTATATGTTTTGGAAAGAACCAAGTTCTTCCTCTAAGGTAGTCAAAATCGCTCATTAACAAACACTTGAATTGTCACTATCCAAGCTATTCACGTCCATATTTGAACCCGTTACTATCTCATTTCGCTCAGATTTTTAACAATATATGGAGTTATAGAACTCCGATTCAAGCTAAATTTGTAGGCGTTGGAAAGGTAAGACATGAGGCTACAAGTTATACGTTTTGGAAAGAACCCGGTTCGGCATCTAAGGTAGTCAAAATCGCTCATTAACAAACACTTGGACATCCTGTGTCCAAGTGTTTAATCCATTTTGACCATTCTTGTCTCACCTCTCCTTAGATTTTTAACTATTTCTGGAGTTATAGAATCTCCTATTCAAGCTAAATGCGTGGCTTTGGAAAGGTAAGACATGAGGATACAAGTTATACGTTTTGGAAAGAACCTAGTTCGACATCTAAGGTAGTCAAAATCGCTCATTAACAAACACTTGAATTGTCACTATCCAAGCTATTCTTGTCCATATTTGAACATTACTATCTCATTTCGCTCAGATTTTTAACAATATATGGAGTTATAGAACTCCGATTCAAGCTAAATCGTGGCTTTGGAAAGGTAAGACATGAGGCTACAAGTTATACGTTTTGGAAAGAACCTAGTTCGGCATCTAAGGTAGTCAAAATCGCTCATTAACAAACACTTGACCAATCACCGTCCAAGCTATTCTTGTCCATTTTTGAACTCATTGGTTTTACCTCTCCTTAGATTTTTAACTATATCTGGAGTTATAAAAGTCGATTCAAGCTAAATACGTGGCGTTGGAAAGGTAAGACTTGAGGCTACAAGTTATACATTTTGGAAAGAACACAATTCTTCCTCTAAGGTAGTCAAAATCGCTCATTAACAAACAATTGGTACATCTTTGTCCAAGCTAGTACGTCCATTTTTGAAGTGTTCATTGTCTCATCTCTCGCTCAGATTTTTAACAATATATAGAGTTATAGAACTCCGATTCAAGCTAAATTTGTGGCGTTAGAAAGGTAAGACATGAGGCTACAAGTTATATGTTTTGGAAAGAACCCAGCTTCTTCCTCTAAGGTAGTCAAAATCGCTCATTAACAAACACTTGAACTCGTCACTATCCAAGCTATTCTGTCCATATTTGAACGCTATTCTCGTCTCACCTCTCCTTAGATTTTTAACTATTTCGGAGTTATAGAATCTCCGATTCAAGCTAAATCATGGCTTTGGAAAGGTAAGACATGAGGCTACAAGTTATACGTTTTGGAAAGAACCTAGTTCGGCATCTAAGGTAGTCAAAATCGCTCATTAACAAACACTTGGATCGGCTATTGTCCAAGTGTTCCTTGTCCATTTTTGGCATGCCTTGTCTCACCTCTCCTTAGATTTTTAACTATTTCGGAGTTATAGAATCTCCGATTCAAGCTAAATACGTGGCTTTGGAAAGGTAAGACATGAGGCTACAAGTTATACGTTTTGGAAAGAACCTAGTTCGGCATCTAAGGTAGTCAAAATCGCTCATTAACAAACACTTGGATCATCCTTTGTCCAAGTGTTCACTGCTCCATTTTTGATATCTTGTCTCACCTCTCCTTAGATTTTTAACTATTTCTAGAGTTATAGAATCTCCGATTCAAGCTAAATCGTGGCTTTGGAAAGGTAAGACATGAGGCTACAAGTTATACGTTTTGGAAAGAACCTAGTTCGGCATCTAAGGTAGTCAAAATCGCTCATTAACAAACACTTGAATTGTCACTATCCAACTTTATTCATGTCCATATTTGAACTGTTACTATCTCATTTCTCAGATTTTTAACAATATATGGAGTTATAGAACTCCGATTCAAGCTAAATTTATGGCTTTGGAAAGGTAAGACATGAGGCTACAAGTTATACGTTTTGAAAATAACCTAGTTCGGCATCTAAGGTAGTCAAAATCGCTCATTAACAAACATTTGGTATCCTTGTCCAAGCGTTCTTGTCCATTTTTGAAGGTATTCTTGTCTTACCTCTCCTTAGATTTTTAACTTTATCTCGGAGTTATAAAAGTCCGATTCAAGCTAAATACGTGGCGTTGGAAAGGTAAGACTTGACGATACAAGTTATACGTTTTTGGAAAGAACACAATTCTTCCTCTAAGGTAGTCAAAATCGCTCATTAACAAACAATTGATCATCATGTCCAACATTCTTGTCCATTTTTGAATCTTATCTTGTCTCATCTCTCGTCAGATTTTTAACAATATATGGAGTTATAGAACTCCGATTCAAGCTAAATTTGTGGCGTTGGAAAGGTAAGACATGAGGCTACAAGTTATATGTTTTGGAAAGAACCAAGTTCTTCCTCTAAGGTAGTCAAAATCGCTCATTAACAAACACTTGAATTGTCACTATCCAACTGTTACTGTCCATATTTGAACTGTTACTATCTCATTTCTGCTCAGATTTTTAACAATATATGGAGTTATAGAACTCCGATTCAAGCTAAATTTGTGGCGTTGGAAAGGTAAGACATGAGGCTACAAGTTATACGTTTTGGAAAGAACCCGATTCGGCATCTAAGGTAGTCAAAATCGCTCATTAACAAACACTTGGGTCAGCACTTGTCTAGTGTTACTCTTGTCCATTTTTGGTATACTATCGTCTCACCTCTCCTTAGATTTTTAACTATTTCCGGAGTTATAGAATCTCTATTCAAGCTAAATGCGTGGCTTTGGAAAGGTAAGACATGAGGCTACAAGTTATACGTTTTGGAAAGAACCTAGTTCGGCATCTAAGGTAGTCAAAATCGCTCATTAACAAACACTTTGGCATTTTGTCAATTGTTAGTCCATTTTTAGACTGGTATTCTTGTCTTACCTCTCCTTAGATTTTTAACTATATACGGAGTTATAAAAGTCCGATTCAAGCTAAATCTATGGCGTTGGAAAGGTAAGACTTGAGGCTACAAGTTATACGTTTTGGAAAGAACACAATTCTTCCTCTAAGGTAGTCAAAATCGCTCATTAACAAACAATTGGTCATCCATTGTCCAAGCTATTCTGTCCATTTTGAAGCGATGTCTTATCTCTCGCTCAGATTTTTAACAATATATAGAGTTATAGAACTCCGATTCAAGCTAAATTTGTGGCGTTGGAAAGGTAAGACATGAGGCTACAAGTTATATGTTTTGGAAAGAACCCAGCCAGTTCTTCCTCTAAGGTAGTCAAAATCGCTCATTAACAAACACTTGGACTGTCACTATCCAGCTGACTACCTGTCCATATTTGAAGCAGTTACTATCTCATCTCTCTTCAGATTTTTAACAATATATGGAGTCATAGAACTCCGATTCAAGCTAAATTTAAGGCGTTGGAAAGGTAAGACATGAGTCTACAAGTTATACGTTTTGGAAGGAACCCAGTTCGGCCTCTAAGGTAGTCAAAATCGCTCATTAACAAACACTTGGTACATCCTCTGTCCAAGTGTTACAGTCCATTTTTGAACCGTTACCTGTCTCACCTCTCCTTAGATTTTTAACTATATCCGGAGTTATAGAAGTCCGATTCAAGCTACATCTATGGCGTTGGAAAGGTAAGACTTGAGGCTACAAGTTATATGTTTTGGAAAGAACCCGAGTTCTTCCTCTAAGGTAGTCAAAATCTCTCATTAACAAACACTTGATGTTACTATCCAATTGTCTATGCCATTTTTGAACTGTTAGTGTCTCATCTCTCCTCAGATTTTTAACTATATATGGAGTTATAGAACTCCGATTCAAAGCTAAATCTATGGCTTTGGAAAGGTAAGACATGAGGCTACAAGTTATACGTTTTGGAAAGAACCTAGTTCGGCATCTAAGGTAGTCAAAATCGCTCATTAACAAACATTTGGACGTTCCTTTGTCAAGCTATTCTTGTCCATTTTTGAACTGTTCTTTGTCTTACCTCTCCTTAGATTTTTAACTTATATCTGGAGTTATAAAAGTCCGATTCAAGCTAAATGCGTGGCGTTGGAAAGGTAAGACATGAGGCTACAAGTTATACGTTTGGAAAGAACCCAATTCTTCCTCTAAGGTAGTCAAAATCGCTCATTAACAAACACTTGGACTGTCACTGTCCAACTGTTACTGTCCATTTTTGAACTGTTACTGTCTCACCTCTCCTTAGATTTTTAACTATATATAGAGTTATAGAACTCCGATTCAAGCTAAATTTATGGCGTTGGAAAGGTAAGACATGAGGCTACAAGTTATATGTTTTGGAAAGAACCCAGTTCTTCCTCTAAGGTAGTCAAAATCGCTCATTAACAAACACTTGGACTGTCACTGTCCAACTGTTACTGTCCATTTTTTAACTGTTACTGTCTTACCTCTCCTTAGATTTTTAACTATATCTGGAGTTATAGAATCTCCGATTCAAGCTAAATTTATGGCGTTGGAAAGGTAAGACATGAGGCTACAAGTTATACGTTTTGGAAAGAACCTAGTTCGGCCTCTAAGGTAGTCAAAATCGCTCATTAACAAACACTTGAATTGTCACTATCCAACTGTTACTGTCCATATTTGAACTGTTACTCGTCTCATTTCTGCTCAGATTTTTAACAATATATGGAGTTATAGAACTCCGATTCAAGCTAAATTTGTGGCGTTGGAAAGGTAAGACATGAGGCTACAAGTTATACGTTTTGGAAAGAACCCAGTTCGGCATCTAAGGTAGTCAAAATCGCTCATTAACAAACACTTGGACTGTCACTGTCCAACTGTTACTGTCCATTTTTGAACTGTTACTGTCTCACCTCTCCTTAGATTTTTAACTATATCTGGAGTTATAGAACTCCGATTCAAGCTAAATTTGTGGCGTTGGAAAGGTAAGACATGAGGCTACAAGTTATATGTTTTGGAAAGAACCCAGTTCTTCCTCTAAGGTAGTCAAAATCGCTCATTAACAAACACTTGGACTGTTACTGTCCAACTGTTACTGTCCATTTTTGAACTGTTAATGTCTCATCTCTCCTCAGATTTTTAACTATATCTGGAGTTATAGAACTCCGATTCAAGCTAAATTTATGGCGTTGGAAAGGTAAGACATGAGGCTACAAGTTTTACGTTTTGGAAAGAACCCAGTTCGGCCTCTAAGGTAGTCAAAATCGCTCATTAACAAACACTTGGACTATTACTGTCCAACTGTTACTGTCCATTTTTGAACTGTTACTGTCTCATCTCTCCTCAGATTTTTAACTATATCTGGGAGTTATAGAACTCCGATTCAAGCTAAATTTATGGCGTTGGAAAGGTAAGACATGAGGCTACAAGTTATATGTTTTGGAAAGAACCAGCTTCTTCCTCTAAGGTAGTCAAAATCGCTCATTAACAAACACTTGAATTGTCACTATCCAACTGTTACTGTCCATTTTTGAACTGTTACTCGTCTCACTCTCTCCTCAGATTTTTAACAATATCTGGAGTTATAGAACTCCGATTCAAGCTAAATTTATGGCGTTGGAAAGGTAAGACATGAGGCTACAAGTTATACGTTTGGAAAGAACCCAGTTCTGCCTCTAAGGTAGTCAAAATGGCTCATTAACAAACACTTGCACTGTTACTGTCCAACTGTTACTCTCCATTTTTGAACTGTTACTGTCTCACCTCTCCTTAGATTTTTAACTATATCTGGAGTTATAGAATCTCCGATTCAAGCTAAATCTGTGGCGTTGGAAAGGTAAGACATGAGGCTACAAGTTATACGTTTGGAAAGAACCCAGTTCTTCCTCTAAGGTAGTCAAAATCGCTCATTAACAAACACTTGGACTGTTACTGTCCAACTGTTACTGTCCATTTTTGAACTGTTACTGTCTGACCTCTCCTTAGATTTTTAACTATATCTGGAGTTATAAAGTCCGATTCAAGCTAAATCTGTGGCGTTGGAAAGGTAAGACATGAGGCTACAAGTTATATGTTTCGGAAGAACCCAAGTCTTCCTCTAAGGTAGTCAAATGCTCATTAACAAACACTTGGACTGTCACTGTCCAACTGTTACTGTCCATTTTTGAACTGCTACCTCAGCTCTGCTACAGATTTTTAACAAACAATATGGGTTATAGAACTCCGATTCAAACTAAATTTGTGGCGTTGGAAAGGTAGGACATGAGGCTACAAGTTATACGTTTTGGAAAGAGGACCCAGTTCGGCCTCTAAGGTAGTCAAAATCGCTTATTAACAAACACTTGGACTGTCACTGTCCAAGTGTTACTGTCCATTTTTGAACAGTTACTGTCTCACCTCTCCTTAGATTTTTAACTATATCTAGAGTTATAGAATCTCCGATTCAAGCTAAATCTGTGGCTTTGGAAAGGTAAGACATGAGGCTACAAGTTATACGTTTTGGAAGGAACCTAGTTGGCGCATCTAAGGTAGTCAAAATGGCTCATTATT
This sequence comes from Populus x sibirica, assembly GCA_019202695.1. Taxonomy (NCBI): domain Eukaryota; kingdom Viridiplantae; phylum Streptophyta; class Magnoliopsida; order Malpighiales; family Salicaceae; genus Populus; species Populus x sibirica. Next base: position 136,870 of record JAGMVL010000064.1, read on the forward strand.
ACAAACACTTGGAGTACACTGTCTAAGGTGTTCTGTCCATTTTTGAACTGTTCTGTCTCACCTCTCCTTAGATTTTTAACTATTTCTGGAGTTATAGAATCTCCGATTCAAGCTAAATCTGTGCCTTTGGGAAAGGTAAGACATGAGGCTACAAGTTATACGTTTTGGAAAGAACCTAGTTCGGCATCTAAGGTAGTCAAAATCGCTCATTAACAAACACTTGAATTGTCACTATCCAACTGTTCTGGCCTCATTTTGAACTGTTTCGTCTCATTCTGCTCGGATTTTTAACAATATATGGGGGTTTTAGAACTCCGATTCGGGCTAAATTTATGGCGTTGGAAAGGTAAGACACTGAGGCTACAAGTTATACGTTTTGGAAAGAACCCAGTTCGGCCTCTAAGGTAGTCAAAATCGCTCATTAACAAACACTTGGACTGTCACTGTCCAAGTGTTACTGTCCATTTTTGAACTGTTACTGTCTCACCTCTCCTTAGATTTTTAACTATATCTGGAGTTATAGAACTCCGATTCAAGCTAAATCTGTGGCGTTGGAAAGGTAAGACTTGAGGCTACAAGTTATATGTTTTGGAAAGAACCCAGTTCTTCCTTTAAGGTAGTCAAAATCTCTCATTAACAAACACTTGGACTGTTACTGTCAACTGTTACTGCCAATTTTTGAACTGTTATTGTCTCATCACTCCTTAGATTTTTAACTATATATGGAGTTATAGAACTCCGATTCAAGCTAAATTTATGGCGTTGGAAAGGTAAGACTTGAGGCTACAAGTTATACGTTTTGGAAAGAACCCAGTTCGGCCTCTAAGGTAGTCAAAATCGCTCATTAACAAACAATTGGACTGTCACTGTCCAACTGTTACTGTCCATTTTTGAACTGTTACTGTCTCATCTCTGCTCAGATTTTTAACAATATATGGAGTTATAGAACTCCGATTCAAGCTAAATTTGTGGCGTTGGAAAGGTAAGACATGAGGCTACAAGTTATATGTTTTGGAAAG
>JAGMVL010002280.1:0-91624 GCA_019202695.1 Populus x sibirica
TTTGAACGGTTCTTGTCTCACCTCTCCTTAGATTTTTAACAATATGGAATTATAGAACTCTGATTCAAGCTAAATCTATGGCGTTGGAAAGGTAAGACATGAGGCTACAAGTTATACATTTCGGATGGAACCTAATTCTTCCTCTAAGGTAGTTAAAATTGCTCATTAACAAACACTTGGATGCTTGTCCAAACCGCATTGTCCATTTTGAACAGTTCTTGTCTCACCTCTCCTTAGATTTTTAACTATATCTATAATTATAGAACTCGGATTCAAGCTAAATGCGGGGCGGGTTGGAAAGGTAAGACATGAGGCTACAAAGTTATACGTTTAGGAAGGAACCCGGGATTCTTCCTCTAAGGTAGTCAAAATCTCTCATTAACAAACACTTGGTTGTTACTATCCAAGCTATTCTTGTCCATTTTTGAATTATCTTGTCACGACCTCTCCCTTAGATTTTTAAGCGTATATGGAGGTTATAGAACTCCGATTCAGCCCGAAATTTATGGGCGTTGGAAAGGTAAGACATGAGCCTACAAGTTTTATGGTCGGAAAGAACCCAGTTCTGCCTCTAAGGTAGTCAAAATAGCTCATTAACAAACACTTGGACTGTCAGTGTCCAACTGTTACTGTCCATTTTTGAACAGTTACTGTCTCACCTCTCCTTAGATTTTTAACTATATGGCGGAATTATAGAACTCGGATTCAAGCGAAATCTGTGGCGTTGGAAAGGTAAGACATGAGGCAACAAGTTATACGTTTTGGAAGGAACCCACTTCTTCCTCTAAGGTAGTCAAAATCAGCTGATTAACAAACTCTTTGGGTACATCCTTTGTCCAGCGCCTTAATCCATTTTTAAACTGTTACTTGTCTGACCTCTCCTTGGATTTTTAACTATATCCGGAGTTATAGAACTCGGATTCAAGCGAAATTTATGGCGTTGGAAAGGTAAGACATGAGGCTACAAGTTATACGTTTAGAAGGAACCAGTTCTTCCTCTAAGGTAGTCAAAATTGCTCATTAACAAACACTTGGGTTATGGTTGTCAAGTATTCTTGTCCATTTTTGAGACGGTTCTATTGTCTCACCTCTCCTTAGATTTTTAACTATATCTAGAATTATAGAACTCGGATTCAAGCTAAATGCAGTGGCGTTGGAAAGGTAAGACATGAGGTTACAAGTTATACGTTTCGGAAAGGAACCAGTTCTTCCTCTAAGGTAGTCAAAATCTCTCATTAACAAACACTTGATGAGCATTACTATCCAAGTTTTACTTGTCCAATTTTGAATTATTCTTGTCGACCTCTCCTTTGATTTTTAACTATATGGGGGTTATAGAACTCCGATTCAAGCGAAATTTATGGCGTTGGAAAGGTAAGACATGGGCCAACAAGGTTTATAGTCGGAAAGAACCCGGATTACGCCTCTAAGGTAGTCAAAATAGCTCATTAACAAACACTTGACTGTCGTTGTCCAAGCTATTCTTGTCCATTTTGAAGCGATTCTTGTCTCACCTCTCCTTAGATTTTTAACTATATGTGGAATTATAGAACTCGGATTCAAGCGAAATACTGTGGCGTTGGAAAGGTAAGACATGAGGCTACAAGTTATACGTTTTGGGAAGCAACCCACTTCTTCCTCTAAGGTAGTCAAAATCGCCGATTAACAAACTCTTGACGGAATCCATTGTCCTAAGTCATTCTGTCCATTTTGACTATTCTTCTCGACCTCTCCTTAGATTTTTAACTATATGCAGGAGTTATAGAACTTCGGATTCAAGCGAAATTTATGGCGTTGGAAAGGTAAGACATGAGGCTACAAGTTATACGTTCGGAAGGAACCCGATTCTTCCTCTAAGGTAGTCAAAATTGCTCATTAACAAACACTTGGTGTGATTGTCCAACGCATTCTTGTCCATTTTTGAACGGTTCGCTCTCACCTCTCCTTAGATTTTTAACTATATCTAGAATTATAGAACTCGGATTCAAGCTAAATCTGTGGCGTTGGAAAGGTAAGACATGAGGCTACAAGTTATACGTTTCGGAAGGAACCCGGTTCTTCCTCTAAGGTAGTCAAAATCTCTCATTAACAAACACTTGGAGCTCATTCCTTGTCCAAGCTATTCTTGTTCATTTTTGAACTAATTCTTGTCTAACCTCTCCTTAGATTTTTAACTTTATATGGAGTTATAGAACTCCGATTCAAGCGAAATTTATGGCGTTGGAAAGGTAAGACATGAGCCTACAAGTTTTATGGTCGGAAAGAACCCGGGTTACGCCTTTAAGGTAGTCAAAATGGCTCATTAACAAACACTTGGACAGTCCATTGTCCAAGCGCATGCTTGTCCATTTTTGAAGCGATTCTGTCTGACCTCTCCTTAGATTTTTAACTATATCGGAGTTATAGAACTCCAATTCAAGCGAAATTTATGGCGTTGGAAAGGTAAGACATGGACCAACAAGTTTTATGGTGGAAAGAACCCGGTTACGCCTCTAAAGTAGTCAAAATAGCTCATTAACAAACACTTGGATGTTGTGATCCAAGCGTTACTGTCCATTTTTGAACGATTCTTGTCTCACCTCTCCTTAGATTTTTAACTATATACGGAATTATAGAACTCGGATTGAAGCGAAATTCGCTGGCGTTGGAAAGGCAAGACATGAGGCTACAAGTTATACGTTTCGGAAGGAACCCAGTTCTTCCTCTAAGGTAGTCAAAATCGCCGATTAACAAACTCTTGGTATCCTTTGTCAATGCTATCGTCCATTTTGAGCTTATTCTTGTCGACATCTCCTTAGATTTTTAACTATATCTAGAGTTATAGAATCTCCGATTCCAGCGAAATTTATGGCGTTGGAAAGGTAAGACATGAGCCTACAAGTTTTATGGTCGGAAAGAACCCGGTTACCCCTTTAAGGTAGTCAAAATTGCTCATTAACAAACACTTGGTATGCTTGTCAAGCCTGATGCTGTCCATTTTTGAACGATTCTTGTCTGACATCTCCTTAGATTTTTAACTATATCTGGAGTTATAGAACTCCAATTCAAGCAAAATTTATGGCGTTGGAAAGGTAAGACATGAGGCCAACAAGTTTTATGTAATTGGGAAAGAACCCCGAGTTCTCCCTCTACGATAGTCAAATCGCTCATTAACAAATACTTGGATTGTTGTCAAGTGTTAATTCTCTCCATTTTTGAAGCCGATTACTATCTCACATCTCCTTAGATTTTTAACTATATCATGGAATAATAGAACTCGATTCAAGCTAAATATATGGTGTTGGAAAAGTAAGACATGAGGCTACAAGTTATACGTTTTGGAAGGAACCCGGTTCTTCCTTTAAGGTAGTCAAAATCGCTCATTAACAAACACTTGACGGTAATTACAATTCGTCCATTTTTGAATTATTCTTGTCGACCTCTCCTTAGAGTTTTAACTATATCGGAGTTATAGAACTCGATTCAAGCGAAATTTATGGCGTTGGAAAGGTAAGACATGAGCCTACAAGTTTTATGGTCGAAAAGAACCCGGTTCTGCCTCTAAGGTAGTCAAAATAGCTCATTAACAAACACTTGGACTATTAGTGTCCAGCTGTACTCTCCATTTTTGAAGCCGGTTCGGCTCACCTCTCCTTAGATTTTTAACTATATCCGGAATTATAGAACTCCGATTCAAGCTAAATCGTGGTGTTGGAAAGGTAAGACATGAGGCTACAAGTTATACGTTTTGGAAGGAACCAGTTCTTCCTCTAAGGTAGTCAAAATAGCTCATTAACAAACACTTGGACTATTCTTGTCCAAGCATTACTTGTCCATTTTTGAGCTGATTCTTGTATGACCTCTCCTTAGATTTTTAACTATATCTGGAGTTATAGAACTCGATTCAAGCTAAATACGTAGGCGTTGGAAAGGTAAGACATGAGGCTACAAGTTATACGTTTCGGAAGGAACCCAGTTCTTCCTCTAAGGTAGTCAAAATCTCTCATTAACAAACACTTGGACTGTTACTGTCCAACTGTTACTGTTCATTTTTGAACTATTACTGTCTAACCTCTCCTTAGATTTTTAACTTTATATGGAGTTATAGAACTCCGATTCAAGCGAAATTTATGGCGTTGGAAAGGTAAGACATGAGCCTACAAGTTTTATGGTCGGAAAGAACCCGGGTTACGCTTTAAGGTAGTCAAAATGGCTCATTAACAAACACTTGGACAGTCAGTCGTCCAACGTTCTTGTCCATTTTTGAACAATTCTTGGCTGACCTCTCCTTAGATTTTTAACTATATCTGGAGTTATAGAACTCCAATTCAAGCGAAATTTATGGCGTTGGAAAGGTAAGACATGGACCAACAAGTTTTATGGTCGGAAAGAACACAGTTCTGCCTCTAAAGTAGTCAAAATAGCTCATTAACAAACACTTGGTGTATTTGTTATCCAACTATTCTTGTCCATTTTTGAACGATTCTTGTCTCACCTCTCCTTAGATTTTTAACTATATCTTGAATTATAGAACTCGGATTGAAGCGAAATCTGTGGCGTTGGAAAGGCAAGACATGAGGCTACAAGTTATACGTTTCGGAAGGAACCCAGTTCTTCCTCTAAGGTAGTCAAAATCGCTGATTAACAAACTCTTGGACATCCTTTGTCCAAGGTCTATCTGTCCATTTTTGAGCTGATTCTTGTCGACATCTCCTTAGATTTTTAACAATATTTGGAGTTATAGAACTCCGATTCCAGCGAAATGTATGGCGTTGGAAAAGAAGACAAGAGCCTACAAGTTTTATGGTCGGAAAGAACCCATTTCTGCCTCTAAGGTAGTCAAAATGGCTCATTAACAAACACTTGGACTTTGTCCAAGCCACCGTTACCATCCATTTTTGAACGATTCTTGTCTCACCTCTCCTTAGATTTTTAACTATATCTGGAATTATAGAACTCCGATTCAAGCTAAATCTGTGGCGTTGGAAAGGTAAGACATGGGCCAACAAGTTTTATGGTCGGAAAGAACCCAGTTCTGCCTCTAAGGTAGTCAAAATAGCTCATTAACAAACACTTGGATTGTCAGTGTCCAACCGTTCTGGTCCATTTTTGAACCTTCTTCGTCTCACCTCTCCTTAGATTTTTACTATATCGGAATTATAGAACTCCGATTCAAGCTAAATCTATGGCATTGGAAAGGTAAGACATGAGGCTACAAGTTATATGTTTGGAAGGAACCCAGTTCTTCTTCTAAGGTAGTCAAAATCGCTCATTAACAAACACTTGGATATCCTTTGTCCAACTATTACTGTCCATTTTTGAAGCTGATTCTTGTCGACCTCTCCTTAGATTTTTAACTATATCTAGAGTTATAGAATCTCCGATTCAAGCGAAATTTATGGCGTTGGAAAGGTAAGACATGAGCCTACAAGTTTTATGGTCGGAAAGAACCCAGTTCTGCCTTTAAGGTAGTCAAAATTGCTCATTAACAAACACTTGGACGTCCATTGTCCAACTGGTATTCTTGTCCATTTTTGAACGATTCTTGTCGACCTCTCCTTAGATTTTTAACTATATCGCGGAGTTATAGAACTCCAATTCAAGCAAAATTTATGGCGTTGGAAAGGTAAGACATGGGCCAACAAGTTTTATGGTCGGAAAGAACTCAGTTCTGCCTCTAAAGTAGTCAAAATAGCTCATTAACAAACACTTGGAGTCTCGTTATCCAACTCTTCCGTCCATTTTTGAACGATTCTTTGTCTCACCTCTCCTTAGATTTTTAACAATATCTAGAATTATAGAACTCGATTCAAGCTAAATCTATGGCGTTGGAAAGGTAAGACATGAGGCTACAAGTTATACTTTTCGGAAGGAACCCAGTTCTTCCTCTAAGGTAGTCAAAATTGCTCATTAACAAACACTTGGATTGTCGTTATCCAACTGTTACTGTCCATTTTTGAACAGTTACTGTCTCACCTCTCCTTAGATTTTTAACAATATCTGGAATTATAGAACTCGATTCAAGCTAAATCTATGGCGTTGGAAAGGTAAGACATGAGGCTACAAGTTATACGTTTCGGAAGGAACCCAGTTCTTCCTCTAACGTAGTCAAAATTGCTCATTAACAAACACTTGGTTCATCCATTGTCCAACTGATTCTTGTCCATTTTAGAACGGTTACTGTCTCACCTCTCCTTAGATTTTTAACTATATCTGGAATTATAGAACTCGGATTGAAGCGAAATCTGTGGCGTTGGAAAGGGAAGACATGAGGCTACAAGTTATACGTTTCGGAAGGAACCCAGTTCTTCCTCTAAGGTAGTCAAAATCTCTCATTAACAAACACTTGATCGTTACTTTCCAACGATTCTTGTCCATTTTTGAATTGTTCTTGTCGACCTCTCCTTAGATTTTTAACTATATATGGAGTTATAGAACTCCGATTCAAGAGAAATGTATGGCGTTGGAAAGGTAAGACATGAGGCTACAAGTTATATGTTCGGAAGGAACCCAGTTCTTCCTCTAAGGTAGTCAAAATTGCTCATTAACAAACACTTGAGATCATTCTATGTCCAACCATTCTTGTCCATTTTTGAAGCGATTCTTGTCTCACCTCTCCTTAGATTTTTTACTATATCTGGAATTATAGAACTCGGATTCAAGCGAAATCTGTGGCGTTGGAAATGTAAGACATGAGGCTACAAGTTATACGTTTCGGAAGGAACCCAGTTCTTCCTCTAAGGTAGTCAAAATTGCTCATTAAAAAACACTTGGATTGTTATTCTTGTCCAATTTATTCTTGTCCATTTTGAACGATTCTTGTCTAACCTCACCTTAGATTTTTAACTATATATGGAGTTATAAAACTCCGATTCAAGCTAAATCTGTGGCGTTGGAAAGGTAAGACTTGAGGCTACAAGTTATACGTTTTGGAAGGAACCCAGTTCTTCCTCTAAGGTAGTCAACATCGCTCATTAACAAACACTTGACTTTATTCTTGTCCAATTGTTCTATCCATTTTTGAATCATTCTCCATTTGAGCTCTCCTCGAGATGTTTAACTATATATGGAGTTATAGAACTCCGATTCAAGCTAAATTTATGGCGATGGAAAGGTAAGACTTGAGGCTACAAGTTATACGTTTTGGAAAGAACACAATTCTTCCTCTAAGGTAGTCAAAATCGCTCATTAACAAACACTTGGACTATCAATGTCCAACCGATTCTGTCCATTTTTGAAGCGTTATTGTCTCGACCTCTCCTTAGATTTTTAACTATATATGGAGTTTTTTGAACTCCGATTCAAGCTAAATCTGTGGCGTTGGAAAGGTAAGACATGAGGCTACAAGTTATATGTTTTGGAAAGAACCCAGTTCTTCCTATAAGGTTGTCAAAATCGCTCATTAACAAAGACTTGGACTGTCCTTTGTCCAATCGTTCTTGTCCATTTTTGAAGTATTCTTGTCGACATCTCTTTAGATTTTTAACAATATCTCGGAGTTATAGAACTCCGATTCCAGGAAATGTATGGCATTGGAAAAGTAAGACATGAGCCTACAAGTTTTATGGTCGGAAAGAACCCATTTACGCCTCTAAGGTAGTCAAAATGGCTCATTAACAAACACTTGGGTATCCTTTGTCCAATCATTCGTCCATTTTTAAACAGTTACTTTCTCACCTCTCCTTAGATTTTTAACTATATTCGGAATTATAGAACTTCGATTCAAGCTAAATCTGTGGCGTTGGAAAGGTAAGACATGAGGCTACAAGTTTTAGGGCCGGAAAGAACCCAGTTCCGCCTCTACGGTAGTCAAAATCGCTCATTAACAAACACTTGGATTGTCCTTTGTCCAAGTTGTTACTCTCCATTTTTGAACGATTCTTGTCTAACCTCTCCTTAGATTTTTAACTAGATCTGGAATAATAGAACTCCGATTCAAGATAAATATGTGGCGTTGGAAAGGTAAGACATGAGGCTACAAGTTATACGTTTTGGAAAGAACGCAGTTTTTCCTCTAAGGTAGTCAAAATCGCTCATTAACAAACACTTGGTATTCTTGTCAAGCTGACTTCATCCATTTTGAAGCTATTCTTGTCGACCTCTCCTTAGATTTTTAACAATATCAGGTTATAGAACTTCGATTCCGGTGAAATTTATGGCGTTGGAAAGGTAAGACATGAGCCTAAAAGTTTTATGGCCGGAAAGAACCCAGTTCTGCCTCTACGATAGTCAAAATCGCTCATTAACAAACAGTTGGAGTGTCACTGTCCAATTGTTACTCTCCATTTTTGAACGATTCTTGTCTCACCTCTCCTTAGATTTTTAACTATATCGGAATAATAGAACTCCGATTCAAGCTAAATATGTGGCGTTGGAAAGGTAAGACATGAGGCTACAAGTTCTACGTTTTGGAAGGAACCCAGTTCTTCTTCTAAGGTAGTCAACGCGCTCATTAACAAACACTTGGGATTCATAGTCTATTTTTGAAGGTATTCTTGTCGACCTCTCCTTAGAGTTTTAACTATATATGGAGTTATAGAACTCCGATTCAAGCGAAATTTATGGCGTTGGAAAGGTAAGACATGAGCCTACAAGTTTTATGGTCGGAAAGAACCCAGTTCTGCCTCTACAATAGTCAAAATCGCTCATTAACAAATACTTGGATTGTCACTGTCCAACTGTTACTCTCCATTTTTGAACAGTTACTATCTCACATCTCCTTAGATTTTTAACTATATCTGGAATAATAGAACTCCGATTCAAGCTAAATATATGGCGTTGGAAAAGTAAGACATGAGGCTACAAGTTATACGTTTTGGAAGGAACCCTGTTCTTCCTTTAAGGTAGTCAAAATCGCTCATTAACAAACACTTGAGTATTCTTGTCCATTTTTGAAGCTTCTTGTCGACCTCTCCTTAGAGTTTTAACTATATCGGAGTTATAGAACTCCGATTCAAGCGAAATTTATGGCGTTGGAAAGGTAAGACATGAGCCTACAAGTTTTATGGTCGAAAAGAACCCGGTTCTGCCTCTAAGGTAGTCAAAATAGCTCATTAACAAACACTTGGGACCGTTAGTGTCCAAGCTATTCTTGTCCATTTTTGAACGATTCTTGGCTCACCTCTCCTTAGATTTTTAACTATATCTGGAATTATAGAACTCCGATTGAAGCTAAATCTGTGGTGTTGGAAAGGTAAGACATGAGGCTACAAGTTATACGTTTCGGAAGGAACCCAGTTCTTCCTCTAAGGTAGTCAAAATAGCTCATTAACAAACACTTGGATTGTCACTTGTCCAAATTGTTACTCTCCATTTTTGAACGATTCTTGTCTCACCTCTCCTTAGATTTTTAACTATATGCGGAATAATAGAACTCCGATTCAAGCTAAATCTGTGGCGTTGGAAAGGTAAGACATGAGGCTACAAGTTATACATGCGGAAGGAACCCAGTTCGTCCTCTAAGGTAGTCAAAATTGCTCATTAACAAACACTTGGACATTCTTTGTCCAACTATTCTTGTCCATTTTTGAACGTATACTGTCTCAACTCCCCTTGGATTTTTAACTATATCTGGAGTTATAGAACTCCTATTGAAGCTAAATCTGTGGTGTTGGAAAGGTAAGACTTGAGGCTACAAGTTCTATGTTTTGGAAAGAACCCAGTTCTGCCTTTAAGGTAGTCAAAATGGCTCATTAACAAACACTTGGATCATCCTTTGTCCAACCATTCTGTCCATTTTTGAACGATTCTTGTCTCACCTCTCCTTAGATTTTTAACTATATCTGGAATTATAGAACTCCGATTCAAGCTAAATTTGTGGCGTTGGAAAGGTAAGACGTGAGGCGACAAGTTTTAGGGCCGGAAAGAACCCAGTTCTGCCTCCATGGTAGTCAAAATCGCTCATTAACAAACACTTGGATTTTCACTGTCCAACTGTTACTCTCCATTTTTGAACGATTCTTGTCTAACCTCTCCTTAGATTTTTAACTATATCCGGAATAATAGAACTCCGATTCAAGCTAAATATATGGCGTTGGAAAGGTAAGACATGAGGCTACAAGTTATACGTTTTGGAAGGAACCCAGCTTCTTCCTCTAAGGTAGTCAACATCGCTCATTAACAAACTCTTGGACTATTATGTCCAAGCATTCTTGTCCATTTTTGAACTGATTCTTGTCGACCTTTCCTTAGAGTTTTAACTATATCCGGAGTTATAGAACTCCGATTCAAGCGAAATTTATAGCGTTGGAAAGGTAAGACATGAGCCTACAAGTTTTATGGTCGAAAAGAACCCAGTTACGCCTCTAAGGTAGTCAAAATAGCTCATTAACAAACACTTGGATCGTTAGTGTCCAAGCATTCTTGTCCATTTTTGAAACGATTCTTGGCTCACCTCTCCTTAGATTTTTAACTATATCTCGGAATTATAGAACTCCGATTCAAGCTAAATGCAGTGGTGTTGGAAAGGTAAGACATGAGGCTACAAGTTATACGTTTCGGAAGGAACCCAGTTCTTCCTCTAAGGTAGTCAAAATAGCTCATTAACAAACACTTGGACTATTCTTGTCCAAGCATTCTTGTCCATTTTTGAGCTCATTCTTGTATGACCTCTCCTTAGATTTTTAACTATATCCGGAGTTATAGAACTACGATTCAAGCTAAATACGTGGCGTTGGAAAGGTAAGACATGAGGCTACAAGTTATACATGCGGAAGGAACCCGGTTCGTCCTCTAAGGTAGTCAAAATTGCTCATTAACAAACACTTGAGATCATTGTCCAACTATTACTGTCCATTTTTGGTATTCTTGTCTCAACTCCCCTTGGATTTTTAACTATATCTGGAGTTATAGAACTCCTATTGAAGCTAAATTCGTGGTGTTGGAAAGGTAAGACTTGAGGCTACAAGTTCTATGTTTTGGAAAGAACCCGTTCTTCGCCTTTAAGGTAGTCAAAATGGCTCATTAACAAACACTTGGATCATCCTTTGTCAAGCTATTCGTCCATTTTTGAACGAGCATTCTTGTCTCACCTCTCCTTAGATTTTTAACTATATCTCGGAATTATAGAACTCCGATTCAAGCTAAATTTGTGGCGTTGGAAAGGTAAGACATGAGGCGACAAGTTTTAGGGCCGGAAAGAACCCAGTTCTGCCTCCATGGTAGTCAAAATCGCTCATTAACAAACACTTGGATTGTCACTGTCCAACTGTTACTCTCCATTTTTGAACGATTCTTGTCTAACCTCTCCTTAGATTTTTAACTATATCTCGGAATAATAGAACTCCGATTCAAGCTAAATATGTGGCGTTGGAAAGGTAAGACATGAGGCTACAAGTTATACGTTTTGGAAGGAACCCAGTTCTTCCTCTAAGGTAGTCAACATCGCTCATTAACAAACACTTGGACTTTCTTGTCCAAGCATTCTTGTCCATTTTTGGTAATTCTTGCTCGACCTCTCCTTAGAGTTTTAACTATATCTAGAGTTATAGAACTCCGATTCAAGCGAAATTTATGGCGTTGGAAAGGTAAGACATGAGCCTACAAGTTTTATGGTCGAAAAGAACCCAGTTCTGCCTCTAAGGTAGTCAAAATAGCTCATTAACAAACACTTGGACTGTTAGTGTCCAACGTTATTCTTGTCCATTTTTGAACGATTCTTGGCTCACCTCTCCTTAGATTTTTAACTATATCGGAATTATAGAACTCCGATTCAAGCTAAATCGTGGTGTTGGAAAGGTAAGACATGAGGCTACAAGTTATATGTTTCGGAAGGAACCCAGTTCTTCCTCTAAGGTAGTCAAAATAGCTCATTAACAAACACTTGGACTATTCTTGTCCAAGCTCATTCTTGTCCATTTTTGAACTATTCTTGTATGACCTCTCCTTAGATTTTTAACTATATCTGGAGTTATAGAACTACGATTCAAGCTAAATCTGTGGCGTTGGAAAGGTAAGACATGAGGCTACAAGTTATACATGCGGAAGGAACCCAGTTCGTCCTCTAAGGTAGTCAAAATTGCTCATTAACAAACACTTGGTATTCTTGTCCAACTATTACTGTCCATTTTTGAAGTATTCTTGTCTCAACTCCCCTTGGATTTTTAACTATATCTGGAGTTATAGAACTCCTATTGAAGCTAAATCTGTGGTGTTGGAAAGGTAAGACTTGAGGCTACAAGTTCTATGTTTTGGAAAGAACCCAGTTCTGCCTTTAAGGTAGTCAAAATGGCTCATTAACAAACACTTGGACTGTCACTGTCCAACTGTTACTGTCCATTTTTGAACGATTCTTGTCTCACCTCTCCTTAGATTTTTAACTATATCTGGAATTATAGAACTCCGATTCAAGCTAAATTTGTGGCGTTGGAAAAGTAAGACATGAGGCGACAAGTTTTAGGGCCGGAAAGAACCCAGTTCTGCCTCCATGGTAGTTAAAATCGCTCATTAACAAACACTTGGATTGTCACTGTCCAACTGTTACTCTCCATTTTTGAACAGTTACTGTCTAACCTCTCCTTAGATTTTTAACTATATCTGGAATAATAGAACTCCGATTCAAGCTAAATATGTGGCGTTGGAAAGGTAAGACATGAGGCTACAAGTTATACGTTTTGGAAGGAACCCAGTTCTTCATCTAAGTTAGTCAAAATCGCTCATTAACAAACACTTGGATTCATTCTTGTCCAAGCATTCTTGTCCATTTTGAAGCGATTCTTGTCGACCTCTCCTTAGATTTTTAACAATATCTCGGGTTATAGAACTCCGATTCCAGCGAAATTTATGGCGTTGGAAAGGTAAGACATGAGCCTAAAAGTTTTATGGCCGGAAAGAACCCAGTTCTGCCTCTACGGTAGTCAAAATCGCTCATTAACAAACACTTGGATTGTCAATGTCCAACTGTTACTCTCCATTTTTGAACAGTTACTGTCTAACCTCTCCTTAGATTTTTAACTAGATCTGGAATAATAGAACTCCGATTCAATCTAAATATGTGGCGTTGGAAAGGTAAGACATGAGGCTACAAGTTATACGTTTTGGAAGGAACCCAGTTCTTCCTCTAAGGTAGTCAACATCGCTCATTAACAAACACTTGGACTTGCGGGCATTCTTGTCCATTTTTGAAACGATTCTTGTCTCACCTCTCCTTAGAGTTTTAACTATATCTGGATTTATAGAACTCCGATTCAAGCGAAATTTATGGCGTTGGAAAGGTAAGACATGAGGCTACAAGTTTTAGGGCCGGAAAGAACCCAGTTCTGCCTCTACGGTCGTCAAAATCGCTCATTAACAAACACTTGGATTGTCACTTGTCCAACCTTGTTACTCTCCATTTTTGAACGATTCTTGTCTAACCTCTCCTTAGATATTTAACTATATCTGGAATAATAGAACTCCGATTCAATCTAAATATGTGGCGTTGGAAAGGTAAGACATGAGGCTACAAGTTATACGTTTCGGAAGGAACCCAGTTCTTCCTCTAAGGTAGTCAAAATAGCTCATTAACAAACACTTGGATTGTCACTGTCCAACTGTTACTCTCCATTTTTGAGCGATTCTTGTCTCACCTCTCCTTAGATTTTTAACTATATCCGGAATAATAGAACTCCGATTCAAGCTAAATATGTGGCGTTGGAAAGGTAAGACATGAGGCTACAAGTTTTAGGGCCGGAAAGAACCCAGTTCTTCGCCTCTACGGTCGTCAAAATCGCTCATTAACAAACACTTGGATTGTCACTGTCCAACTGTTACTCTCCATTTTTGAACAGTTACTGTCTCACCTCTCCTTAGATATTTAACTATATCTGGAATAATAGAACTCCGATTCAAGCTAAATATGTGGCGTTGGAAAGGTAAGACATGAGGCTACAAGTTATATGTTTTGGAAGGAACCCAGTTCTTCCTCTAAGGTAGTCAAAATAGCTCATTAACAAACACTTGGACTACATTCTTGTCCAGCCATTCTTGTCCATTTTTGAACAGTATTCTTGTCTCGACCTCTCCTTAGATTTTTAACAATATCGGAGTTATAGAACTCCGATTCCAGCGAAATTTATGGCGTTGGAAAGGTAAGACATGAGCCTAAAAGTTTTATGGCCGAAAAGAACCCAGTTCTGCCTCTACGGTAGTCAAAATCGCTCATTAACAAACACTTGGATTGTCACTGTCCAACTGTTACTCTCCATTTTTGAACAGTTACTGTCTCACCTCTCCTTAGATATTTAACTATATCTGGAATAATAGAACTCCGATTCAATCTAAATATGTGGCGTTGGAAAGGTAAGACATGAGGCTACAAGTTATACGTTTTGGAAGGAACCCAGTTCTTCCTCTAAGGTAGTCAACATCGCTCATTAACAAACACTTTGGGAACGTTGTCCCATTTTTGAACAATTATTGTCTCACCTCTCCTTAGAGTTTTAACTATATCTCGGATTTATAGAACTCCGATTCAAGCGAAATTTATGGCGTTGGAAAGGTAAGACATGAGCCTACAAGTTTTATGGTCGAAAAGAACCCAGTTCTGCCTCTAAGGTAGTCAAAATGGCTCATTAACAAACACTTGGTATCACTTTGTCCAACTGTTATTGTCCATTTTTGAACGAGTTCTTGGCTCACCTCTCCTTAGATTTTTAACTATATCTGGAATTATAGAACTCCGATTCAAGCTAAATTCGTGGTGTTGGAAAGGTAAGACATGAGGCTACAAGTTATAGTTTGTGGAGGAACCCAGTTCTTCCTCTAAGGTAGTCAAAATAGCTCATTAACAAACACTTGGATTGTCACTGTCCAACCTGTTACTCTCCATTTTTGAACGATTCTTTGTCTCACCTCTCCTTAGATTTTTAACTATATCTGGAATAATAGAACTCCTATTCAAGCTAAATATGTGGCGTTGGAAAGGTAAGACATGAGGCTACAAGTTTTAGGGCCGGAAAGAACCCAGTTCTGCCTCTACGGTCGTCAAAATCGCTCATTAACAAACACTTGGATTGTCACTTTGTCCAACCTGTTACTCTCCATTTTTGAGCGATTCTTGTCTCACCTCTCCTTAGATTTTTAACTATATCTGGAATAATAGAACTCCGATTCAAGCTAAATATGTGGCGTTGGAAAGGTAAGACATGAGGCTACAAGTTATATGTTTTGGAAGGAACCCAGTTCTTCCTCTAAGGTAGTCAAAATAGCTCATTAACAAACACTTGAGTCAGCATCTTGTCCAAGCTTATTCTTGTCCATTTTGAACTATTCTTGTCGACCTCTCCTTAGATTTTTAACAATATCTGGAGTTATAGAACTCCGATTCAATAAATTTATGGCGTTGGAAAGGTAAGACATGAGCCTAAAAGTTTTATGGCGAAAAGAACCCGAGTTCTGCCTCTACGGTAGTCAAAATCGCTCATTAACAAACACTTGGATTGTCACTTGTCCAAGCGTTACTCTCCATTTTGAACGATTCTTGTCTCACCTCTCCTTAGATATTTAACTATATCTGGAATAATAGAACTCCGATTCAATCTAAATATGTGGCGTTGGAAAGGTAAGACATGAGGCTACAAGTTATACGTTTTGGAAGGAACCCAGTTCTTCCTCTAAGGTAGTCAACATCGCTCATTAACAAACACTTGGTATTCTTGTCCAAGCTGTTACTGTCCATTTTTGAAGCTTATTCTTGTCGACCTCTCCTTAGAGTTTTAACTATATCTGGAGTTATAGAACTCCGATTCAAGCGAAATTTATGGCGTTGGAAAGGTAAGACATGAGCCTACAAGTTTTATGGTCGAAAAGAACCCAGTTCTGCCTCTAAGGTAGTCAAAATGGCTCATTAACAAACACTTGGACATCCTTTGTCCAATTATTCTTGTCCATTTTTGAACGATTCTTGGCTCACCTCTCCTTAGATTTTTAACTATATCTACGGAATTATAGAACTCCGATTCAAGCTAAATCGTGGTGTTGGAAAGGTAAGACATGAGGCTACAAGTTATACGTTTCGGAAGGAACCCAGTTCTTCCTCTAAGGTAGTCAAAATAGCTCATTAACAAACACTTGGACTATTTCTTGTCCAATTGTTACCGTCCATTTTTGAACGATTCTTTGTCTCACCTCTCCTTAGATTTTTAACTATTTCGGAGTTATAGAACTCCGATTCAAGCTAAATTTGTGGCGTTGGAAAGGTAAGACATGAGGCTACAAGTTATACGTTTCGGAAGGAACCCAGTTCTTCCTCTAAGGTAGTCGAAATAGCTCATTAACAAACACTTGGACTATCCTTTGTGCAATTGTTCTTGTCCATTTTTGAACGATTCTTGTCGACCTCTCCTTAGATTTTTAACTATATATGGAGTTATAGAACTCCGATTCAAGCTAAACTTGTGGCGTTGGAAAGGTAAGACATGAGGCTACAAGTTATACGTTTCGGAAGGAACCCAGTTCTTCCTCTAAGGTAGTCAAAATCTCTCATTAACAAACACTTGGACTGTCCAGTTGTCCAAGCATTATGTCCATTTTTGAACGATTCTTGTCTCACCTCTCCTTAGATTTTTAACTATATACGGAATTATAGAACTCCGATTCAAGCTAAATCGTAGGCGTTGGAAAGGTAAGACATGAGGCTACAAGTTATACGTTTGCGGAAGGAACCCAGTTCTTCCTCTAAGGTAGTCAAAATTGCTCATTAACAAACACTTGGTACATCCTTTGTCCAAGCATTCTTGTCCATTTTTGAATTCTTGTCTCAACTCTCCTTAGTTTTTTAACTATATATCGGAGTTATAGAACTCCTATTCAAGCTAAATCTGTGGTGTTGGAAAGGTAAGACTTGAGGCTACAAGTACTATGTTTAGGAAAGAACCTAGTTCTGCCTCTAAGATAGTCAAAATCGCTCATTAACAAACACTTGGACTATTACTGTCCAATTGTTACACTCCATTTTTGGTATTCTTGTCTCATCTCTCCTCAGATTTTTAACTATATATGGAGTTATAGAACTCCGATTCAAGCTAAATTTATGGCGTTGGAAAGGTAAGACTTGAGGCTACAAGTTATACGTTTTGGAAAGAACACAATTCTTCCTCTAAGGTAGTCATAATCGCTCATTAACAAACACTTGGACTATCAATGTCCAAGCGATCTTGTCGATTTTTGAACTGGTACTATCGACCTCTCCTTAGATTTTTAACTATATCTGGAGTTATAGAACTCCGATTGAAGCTAAATTTGTGGCGTTGGAAAGGTAAGACATGAGGCTACAAGTTATACGTTTTGGAAAGAACCCAGTTCGGCCTCTAAGGTAGTCAAAATCGCTCAATAACAAACACTTGGACTACATCCTTGTCAAGCTGTTAGTGTCCATTTTTGAACGATTCTTGTCTCACCTCTCCTTAGATTTTTAACTATATCTGGAATTATAGAACTCCGATTGAAGCTAAATCTGTGGCGTTGGAAAGGTAAGACATGAGGCTACAAGGTATACGTTTCGGAAGGAACCCAGTTCTTCCTCTAAGGTAGTCAAAATAGCTCATTAACAAACACTTGGTATTCTTGTCCAAGCTTATTCTTGTCCATTTTTGAAGCTATTCTTGTCGACCTCTCCTTAGATTTTTAACAATATCTGGAGTTATAGAACTCCGATTCCAGCGAAATTTATGGCGTTGGAAAGGTAAGACATGAGCCTAAAAGTTTTATGGCCGGAAAGAACCCAGTTCTGCCTCTACGGTAGTCAAAATCGCTCATTAACAAACACTTGGATTGTCACTTGTCCAAGCTGTTACTCTCCATTTTTGAACAGTTACTGTCTCACCTCTCCTTAGATATTTAACTATATCTGGAATAATAGAACTCCGATTCAATCTAAATATGTGGCGTTGGAAAGGTAAGACATGAGGCTACAAGTTATACGTTTTGGAAGGAACCCAGTTCTTCCTCTAAGGTAGTCAACATCGCTCATTAACAAACACTTGGACATTCTTGTCCAGCTATTCTTGTCCATTTTTGAACGATTCTTGTCTCACCTCTCCTTAGATTTTTAACTATATACGGAATAATAGAACTCCGATTCAAGCTAAATATGTGGCGTTGGAAAGGTAAGACATGAGGCTACAAGTTATATGTTTTGGAAGGAACCCAGTTCTTCCTCTAAGGTAGTCAAAATAGCTCATTAACAAACACTTGGAATCTTGTGAATGTTCAACTATTCTTGTCCATTTTTGAGCGATTCTTGTCTCACCTATCCTTAGATTTTTAACTATATCTATAATTATAGAACTCGGATTCAAGCTAAATCTGTGGCGTTGGAAAGGTAAGACATGAGGCTACAAGTTATATGTTTTGGAAGGAACCCAGTTCTTCCTCTAAGGTAGTCAAAATAGCTCATTAACAAACACTTGGACTATTCTTGTCCAAGCTATTCTTGTCCATTTTGAAGCTATTCTTGTCGACCTCTCCTTAGATTTTTAACAATATCGGAGTTATAGAACTCCGATTCCAGCGAAATTTATGGCGTTGGAAAGGTAAGACATGAGCCTAAAAGTTTTATGGTCGGAAAGAACCCAGTTCTGCCTCTACGGTAGTCAAAATCGCTCATTAACAAACACTTGGATTGTCCTTTGTCCAAGCTGTTACTCTCCATTTTTGAACGATTCTTGTCTCACCTCTCCTTAGATATTTAACTATATACGGAATAATAGAACTCCGATTCAATCTAAATATGTGGCGTTGGAAAGGTAAGACATGAGGCTACAAGTTATACGTTTTGGAAGGAACCCAGTTCTTCCTCTAAGGTAGTCAACATCGCTCATTAACAAACACTTGACTTTATTCTTGTCCAAGCATTCTTGTCCATTTTTGAACGATTCTTGTCTCACCTCTCCTTAGATTTTTAACTATATACGAAATAATAGAACTCCGATTCAAGCTAAATATGTGGCGTTGGAAAGGTAAGACATGAGCCTACAAGTTATATGTTTTGGAAGGAACCCAGTTCTTCCTCTAAGGTAGTCAAAATAGCTCATTAACAAACACTTGGTATTCTTGTCCAAGCATTCTTGTCCATTTTTGGTATTCTTGTCGACCTCTCCTTAGATTTTTAATAATATCTGGAGTTATAGAACTCCGATTCCATCGAAATTTATGGCGTTGGAAAGGTAAGACATGAGCCTAAAAGTTTTATGGCCGAAAAGAACCAAGTTCTGCCTCTACGGTAGTCAAAATCGCTCATTAACAAACACTTGGATTGTCCTTTGTCCAAGCTGTTACTCTCCATTTTTGAACGATTCTTGTCTCACCTCTCCTTAGATATTTAACTATATGCGGAATAATAGAACTCCGATTCAATCTAAATATGTGGCGTTGGAAAGGTAAGACATGAGGCTACAAGTTATACGTTTTGGAAGGAACCCAGTTCTTCCTCTAAGGTAGTCAACATCGCTCATTAACAAACACTTGGGTATTCTTGTCCAACTGTTACTTGTCCATTTTTGAACGATTCTTGTCGACCTCTCCTTAGAGTTTTAACTATATACGGAGTTATAGAACTCCGATTCAAGCGAAATTTATGGCGTTGGAAAGGTAAGACATGAGCCTACAAGTTTTATGGTCGAAAAGAACCCAGTTCGCCTCTAAGGTAGTCAAAATGGCTCATTAACAAACACTTGGAGCCTGTCCATTCTTGTCCATTTTTGAACGATTCTTGGCTCACCTCTCCTTAGATTTTTAACTATATCTGGAATTATAGAACTCCGATTCAAGCTAAATCTGTGGTGTTGGAAAGGTAAGACATGAGGCTACAAGTTATACGTTTTGGAAGGAACCCAGCTCTTCCTCTAAGGTAGTCAAAATAGCTCATTAACAAACACTTGGACTATTATTTGTCCAATTGTTCTTGTCCATTTTTGAACGATTCTTGTCTCACCTCTCCTTAGATTTTTAACTATTTACGGAGTTATAGAACTCCGATTCAAGCTAAATTTGTGGCGTTGGAAAGGTAAGACATGAGGCTACAAGTTATACGTTTTGGAAGGAACCCAGTTCTTCCTCTAAGGTAGTTGAAATAGCTCATTAACAAACACTTGGACTATTACTGTGCAATTGTTCTTGTCCATTTTTGAACGATTCTTGTCTGACCTCTCCTTAGATTTTTAACTATATATGGAGTTATAGAACTCCGATTCAAGCTAAATCTGTGGCGTTGGAAAGGTAAGACATGAGGCTACAAGTTATACGTTTCGGAAGGAACCCAGTTCTTCCTCTAAGGTAGTCAAAATCTCTCATTAACAAACACTTGGATCCAGCCTTTGTCCAAGCATTCTTGTCCATTTTTGAACGATTCTTGTCTCACCTCTCCTTAGATTTTTAACTATATCTGGAATTATAGAACTCCGATTCAAGCTAAATCGTGGCGTTGGAAAGGTAAGACATGAGGCTACAAGTTATACGTTGCGGAAGGAACCCAGTTCTTCCTCTAAGGTAGTCAAAATTGCTCATTAACAAACACTTGGTACATCCTTTGTCCAACCATTCTTGTCCATTTTTGAAGCTATTCTTGTCTCAACTCTCCTTAGTTTTTTAACTATATCTGGAGTTATAGAACTCCTATTCAAGCTAAATCTGTGGTGTTGGAAAGGTAAGACTTGAGGCTACAAGTACTATGTTTAGGAAAGAACCTAGTTCTGCCTCTAAGATAGTCAAAATCGCTCATTAACAAACACTTGGATCATTCTTGTCCAACTGTTACACTCCATTTTTGAACTGTTACTGTCTCATCTCTCCTCAGATTTTTAACTATATATGGAGTTATAGAACTCCGATTCAAGCTAAATTTATGGCGTTGGAAAGGTAAGACTTGAGGCTACAAGTTATACGTTTTGGAAAGAACACAATTCTTCCTCTAAGGTAGTTATAATCGCTCATTAACAAACACTTGGACTATCAATGTCCAACTGATACTGTCGATTTTTGAACTGGTACTATCTGACCTCTCCTTAGATTTTTAACTATATCTGGAGTTATAGAACTCCGATTGAAGCTAAATTTGTGGCGTTGGAAAGGTAAGACATGAGGCTACAAGTTATACGTTTTGGAAAGAACCCAGTTCGGCCTCTAAGGTAGTCAAAATCGCTCAATAACAAACACTTGGAGTCATCCTTTGTCCAAGCTTCTTACTTGTCCATTTTTGAACTATTCTGTGTCGACCTCTCCTTAGAGTTTTAACTATATATCTGGAGTTATAGAACTCCGATTCAAGCGAAATTTATGGCGTTGGAAAGGTAAGACATGAGCCTACAAGTTTTATGGTCGAAAAGAACCCAGTTCTGCCTCTAAGGTAGTCAAAATGGCTTAATAACAAACACATGGATCATCCTTTGTCCAACCGTTATTCTGTCCATTTTTGAACAGTTACTGTCTCACCTCTCCTTAGATTTTTAACTATATCTAGAGTTATAGAACTCCGATTCAAGCTAAATCTGTGGCGTTGGAAAGGTATGACATGAGGCTACAAGCTATACGTTTTGTAAGGAACCCAGTTCTTCCTCTAAATTAGTCAAAATCGCTCATTAACAAACACTTGGACTATTCTTTGTCCAAGCATTCTTGTCCATTTTTGAACAGTTACTGTCTCACCTCTCCTTAGATTTTTAACTATTTCTGGAGTTATAGAACTCCGATTCAAGCTAAATTTGTGGCGTTGGAAAGGTAAGACATGAGGCTACAAGTTATACGTTTCGGAAGGAACCCAGTTCTTCCTCTAAGGTAGTCGAAATAGCTCATTAACAAACACTTGGACTATTACTGTGCAATTGTTACTGTCCATTTTTGAACAGTTACTGTCTGACCTCTCCTTAGATTTTTAACTATATATGGAGTTATAGAACTCCGATTCAAGCTAAATCTGTGGCGTTGGAAAGGTAAGACATGAGGCTACAAGTTATACGTTTCGGAAGGAACCCAGTTCTTCCTCTAAGGTAGTCAAAATCTCTCATTAACAAACACTTGGACTGTTTTGTCAAGCGTTCTCGTCCATTTTTGAACGATTCTTGTCTCACCTCTCCTTAGATTTTTAACTATATCTCGGAATTATAGAACTCGGATTCAAGCTAAATCGTATGGCGTTGGAAAGGTAAGACATGAGGCTACAAGTTATACGTTGCGGAAGGAACCCAGTTCTTCCTCTAAGGTAGTCAAAATTGTTCATTAACAAACACTTGACATGCCTTTGTCCAAGCATTCTTGTCCATTTTTGAACGATTCTTATCGGCTCACCTCTCCTTAGATTTTTAACTATATCTCGGAATTATAGAACTCCGATTCAAGCTAAATCGTGGCGTTGGAAAGGTAAGACATGAGGCTACAAGTTATACGTTTCGGAAGGAACCCAGTTCTTCCTCTAAGGTAGTCAAAATAGCTCATTAACAAACACTTGGACTATTACTGTCCAACTGCTACTGTCCATTTTTGAACAGTTACTGGCTCACCTCTCCTTAGTTTTTTAACTATATCTGGAGTTATAGAACTCCTATTCAAGCTAAATCTGTGGTGTTGGAAAGGTAAGACTTGAGGCTACAAGTACTATGTTTAGGAAAGAACCTAGTTCTCGCCTCTAAGATAGTCAAAATCGCTCATTAACAAACACTTGGATCATTTGTCCAATTGCATTCTGTCCATTTTTGAGTGATTCTTGTCTCACCTCTCCTTATATTTTTAACTATTTCTGGAGTTATAGAACTCCGATTCAAGCTAAATTTATGGCGTTGGAAAGGTAAGACATGAGGCTACAAGTTATACGTTTCGGAAGGAACCCAGTTCTTCCTCTAAGGTAGTCAAAATTGCTCATTAACAAACACTTGGTATTCTTGTCCAACTATTACTGTCCATTTTTGAATCATTCTTGTCTCAACTCCCCTTGGATTTTTAACTATATCTGCAGTTATAGAACTCCTATTGAAGCTAAATCCTTGGTGTTGGAAAGGTAAGACTTGAGGCTACAAGTTCTATGTTTTGGAAAGAACCCGGTTCGCCTTTAAGGTAGTCAAAATGGCTCATTAACAAACACTTGGACATCCTTTGTCCAACCGTTCTTGTCCATTTTTGAACGATTCTTGGCTCACCTCTCCTTAGATTTTTAACTATATCGCGGAATTATAGAACTCCGATTCAAGCTAAATCGTGGTGTTGGAAAGGTAAGACATGAGGCTACAAGTTATACGTTTTGGAAGGAACCCGACTCTTCCTCTAAGGTAGTCAAAATAGCTCATTAACAAACACTTGGACTATTATCTTGTCCAATTGTTACTTGTCCATTTTTGAACGATTCTTGTCTCACCTCTCCTTAGATTTTTAACTATTTCTGGAGTTATAGAACTCCGATTCAAGCTAAATTTATGGCGTTGGAAAGGTAAGTCATGAGGCTACAAGTTATACATTTTGGAAGGAACCCAGTTCTTCCTCTAAGGTAGTCAAAATAGCTCATTAACAAACACTTGGACTATTACTGTGCAATTGTTACTGTCCATTTTTGAACGATTCTTGTCTCGACCTCTCCTTAGATTTTTAACTATATATGGAGTTATAGAACTCCGATTCAAGCTAAATCTGTGGCGTTGGAAAGGTAAGATATGAGGCTACAAGTTATACGTTTCGGAAGGAACCCAGTTCTTCCTCTAAGGTAGTCAAAATCTCTCATTAACAAACACTTGAGCCATCTTTGTCCAAGCTATTCTTGTCCATTTTTGAACGATTCTTGTCTCACCTCTCTTTAGATTTTTAACTATATCCGGAATTATAGAACTCGATTCAAGCTAAATGCGTGGCGTTGGAAAGGTAAGACATGAGGCTACAAGTTATACGTTGCGAAAGGAACCCAGTTCTTCCTCTAAGGTAGTCAAAATTGCTCATTAACAAACACTTGGACTGTCACTGTCCAACTTTTACTGTCCATTTTTGAACTGTTACTGTCTCAACTCTCCTTAGTTTTTTAACTATATCTGGAGTTATAGAACTCCTATTCAAGCTAAATCTGTGGTGTTGGAAAGGTAAGACTTGAGGCTACAAGTACTATGTTTAGGAAAGAACCTAGTTCCCGCCTCTAAGATAGTCAAAATCGCTCATTAACAAACACTTGGGTATTCTTGTCCAACTGTTACTCTCCATTTTTGACTATTCTTGTCTCATCTCTCCTCAGATTTTTAACTATATATGGAGTTATAGAACTCCGATTCAAGCTAAATTTATGGCGTTGGAAAGGTAAGACTTGAGGCTACAAGTTATACGTTTTGGAAAGAACACAATTCTTCCTCTAAGGTAGTCATAATCGCTCATTAACAAACACTTGGACTTTCAATGTCCAACTGATACTGTCGATTTTTGAACTGGTACTATCTGACCTCTCCTTAGATTTTTAACTATATCTGGAGTTATAGACCTCCGATTCAAGCTAAATTTGTGGCGTTGGAAAGGTAAGACATGAGGCTACAAGTTATACGTTTTGGAAAGAACCCAGTTCGGCCTCTAAGGTAGTCAAAATCGCTCAATAACAAACACTTGGACTGTCCTTTGTCCAACTGTTAGTGTCCATTTTTGAACGATTCTTGTCTCACCTCTCTTAGATTTTTAACTATATCTGGAATTATAGAACTCCGATTCAAGCTAAATCTGTGGCGTTGGAAAGGTAAGACATGAAGCTACAAGGTATACGTTTCGGAAGGAACCCAGTTCTTCCACTAAGGTAGTCAAAATTGCTCATTAACAAACACTTGGACATTCTTGTCCAAGCTATTCTTGTTCATTTTTGAAAGCGATTCTTGTCTCACCTCTCCTTAGATTTTTAACTATATCTGGAGTTATAGAACTCCGATTCAAGCGAAATGTTTGGCGTTGCAAAGGGAAGACATGAGGCTACAAGTTATACGTTTCGGAAGGAACCCAGTTCTTCCTCTAAGGAAGGCAAAATTGCTCATTAACAAACACTTGGATTGTTACTGTCCATTTTTGAACGATTCTTGCTCTCACCTCTCCTTAGATTTTTAACTATATCCGGAATTATAGAACTCCGATTCAAGCGAAATTTATGGCGTTGGAAAGGGAAGACATGAGCCTACAAGTTTTATGGTCAGAAAGAACCCAGTTCTGCCTCTAAGGTAGTCAAAATACCTCATTAACAGACACTTGGACCGTGCTTGTCCACATTCATTTTGTCCATTTTTGAACTCTTCTTGTCGACCTCTCCTTAGATTTTTAACTATTTCCGGAGTTATAGAACTCCGATTCAAGCTAAATTTGTGGCGTTGGAAAAGTAAGACATGAGTCTACAAGTTATACGTTTTGGAAGTAACCCAGTTCTTCCTCTAAGGTAGTCAAAATCGCTCATTAACAACCACTTGGATTGTTCTCTTGTCCAAGCTATTCTTGTCCATTTTTGAAGTATTCTTGTCTCATCTATCCTCAGATTTTTAACTATATATGGAGTTATAGAACTCCGATTCAAGCGAAATTTATGGCGTTGGAAAGGTAAGACATGAACCTACAAGTTTTATAGTCGGAAAGAACCCAGTTCTGCCTCTAAGGTAGTCAAAATAGCTCATTAACAAACACTTGGATTCTTGTCCAATTGGTTCTGTCCATTTTTGAAGCTATTCGTCTCGATCTCTCCTTAGATTTTTAACTATTTCCGGAGTTATAGAACTCCGATTCAAGCAAAATTTATGGCGTTGGAAAGGTAAGACATGAGGCTACAAGTTATACGTTTTGGAAGGAACCCAGTTCTTCCTCTAAGGTAGTCAAAATAGCTCATTAACAAACACTTGGGTATCGGTGTCCAAGCATTCTTGTCCATTTTTGAACGATTCTTGTCTCACCTCTCCTTAGATTTTTAACTATATCTGGAATTATAGAACTCGGATTCAAGCTAAATTTGTGGCGTTGGAAAGGTAAGACATGAGTCTACAAGTTATACGTTTCGGAAGGAACCCAGTTCTTCCTCTAAGGTAGTCAAAATCGCTCATTAACAACCACTTGGACTATTCTTGTCCAAGCTGTTAGTATCCATTTTTGAACCGTATTCGTCTCGACCTCTCCTTAGATTTTTAACTATATATGGAGTTATAGAACTCCGATTCAAGCGAAATTTATGGCGTTGAAAAGGGAAGGCATGAGCCTACAAGTTTTATGGTCAGAAAGAACCCAGTTCTGCACCCGGTTACGCCTCTAAGGTAGTCAAAATAGCTCATTAACGAACACTTGGTTGTCGGTGTCCAAGCATTCTTGTCCATTTTTGAACGATTCTTGTCTCACCTCTCCTTAGATTTTTAACTATATCTTGACTTATAAAACTCCGATTCCTGCTAAATCTGTGGCGTTGGAAAGGTAAGACATGAGGCTACAAGTTATACGTTTCGGAAGGAACCCAGTTCTTCCTCTAAGGTAGTCAAAATCTCTCATTAACAAACACTTGGTCATTTTGTCAAGCGTTCATCTATCCATTTTTGAACGATTCTTGTCTCACCTCTCCTTAGATTTTTAACTATATCTCGGAATTATAGAACTCGGATTCAAGCTAAATCCGTGGCGTTGGAAAGGTAAGACATGAGGCTACAAGTTATACGTTGCGGAAGGAACCCGGTTCTTCCTCTAAGGTAGTCAAAATTGCTCATTAACAAACACTTGGTATTCTTGTCCAACTGTTACTATCCATTTTTGAACGATTCTTCGGCTCACCTCTCCTTAGATTTTTAACTATATCTGGAATTATAGAACTCCGATTCAAGCTAAATCTGTGGTGTTGGAAAGGTAAGACATGAGGCTACAAGTTATACGTTTCGGAAGGAACCCAGTTCTTCCTCTAAGGTAGTCAAAATAGCTCATTAACAAACACTTGGACTATTACTGTCCAACTGCTACTGTCCATTTTTGAACAGTTACTGGCTCACCTCTCCTTAGTTTTTTAACTATATCTGGAGTTATAGAACTCCGATTCAAGCGAAATTTATGGCGTTGGAAAGGTAAGACATGAGCCTACAAGTTTTATGGTCGTAAAGAACCCAGTTCTGCCTCTAAGGTAGTCAAAATTGCTCATTAACAAACACTTGGACATTCTTGTCCAACATTCTTATCCATTTTTGAACGCTATTCTTGTCTCGACCTCTCCTTAGATTTTTAACTATTTCTGGAGTTATAGAACTCCGATTCAAGCGAAATTTATGGCGTTGGAAAGGTAAGACATGAGGCTACAAGTTATACGTTTCGGAAGGAACCCAGTTCTTCGTCTAAGGTAGTCAAAATTTCTCATTAACAAACACTTGATTCTTGTCCAACTATTCTTGTCCATTTTTGAGCTATTCTTGTCGACCTCTCCTTAGATTTTTAACTATTTCGGAGTTCTAGAACTCCGATTCAAGCGAAATTTATGGCGTTGGAAAGGTAAGACATGAGGCTACAAGTTATACGTTTCGGAAGGAACCCAGCTTCTTCCTCTAAGGTAGTCAAAATTGCTCATTAACAAACACTTGGACATCCTTGTCCAATCATTCTTGTCCATTTTTGAACGATTCTTTGTCTCACCTCTCCTTAGATTTTTAACTATATCTGGAATTATAGAACTCTGATTCAAGCTAAATATGTGGCGTTGGAAAGGTAAGACATGAGTCTACAAGATATACGTTTCGGAATGAACCCAGTTCTTCCTTTAAGGTAGTCAAAATCGCTCATTAACAACCACTTGGATTGTTCTTGTCCAAGCTATTCTTGTCCATTTTTGAACTCATTCTTGTCTCATCTATCCTCAGATTTTTAACTATATATGGAGTTATAGAACTCGATTCAAGCGAAATTTATGGCGTTGGAAAGGTAAGACATGAGCCTACAAGCTTTATGGTCGGAAAGAACCCGGTTCCGCCTCTAAGGTAGTCAAAATCGCTCATTAACAAACACTTGGACCGTCTCGGTGTCCAACTATTCTGTCCATTTTTGAACAGTTACTGTCTCACCTCTCCTTAGATTTTTAACTATATCTGGACTTATAGAACTCCGATTCCTGCTAAATCTGTGGCGTTGGAAAGGTAAGACATGAGGCTACAAGTTATACGTTTCGGAAGGAACCCAGTTCTTCTTCTAAGGTAGTCAAAATTGCTCATTAACAAACACTTGGGACATTCTTGTCCAACCTATTCTTGTCCATTTTTGAACTCATTCCTGTCGACATCTCCTTAGATTTTTAACTATATACGGAATTATAGAACTCCGATTCAAGCGAAATTTATGGCGTTGGAAAGGTAAGACATGAGCCTACAAGTTTTATGGTCAGAGAGAATCCAGTTCTGCCTCTAAGGTAGTCAAAATAGCTCATTAACAGACACTTGGATGTATCTTGTCCAAGCATTCTTGTCCATTTTTGAACTTCTTACGTCTCGACCTCTCCTTAGATTTTTAACTATTTCTGGAGTTATAGAACTCCGATTCAAGCTAAATTTGTGGCGTTGGAAAGGTAAGACATGAGTCTACAAGTTATACGTTTCAGAAGTAACCCAGTTCTTCCTCTAAGGTAGTCAAAATCGCTCATTAACAACCACTTGGAGTGTTCTTGTCAAGCTATTCTTGTCCATTTTTGAACTGCTATTCTTGTCTCATCTATCGTCAGATTTTTAACTATATATGGAGTTATAGAACTCCGATTCAAGCGAAATTTATGGCGTTGAAAAGGTAAGACATGAGCCTACAAGTTTTATGGTCGGAAAGAACCCGGTTACGCCTCTAAGGTAGTCAAAATTGCTCATTAACAAACACTTGGGTATTCTTGTCAAGCGCTATTCTTGTTCATTATTGAACGATTCATTGTCTCACCTCTCCTTAGATTTTTAACTATATCTAGAATTATAGAACTCGGATTCAAGCTAAATCTGTGGCGTTGGAAAGGTAAGACATGAGGTTACAAGTTATACGTTTCGGAATGAACCTAGTTCTTCGTTTAAGGTAGTCAAAATCGCTCATTAACAACCACTTGGATTGTTCATTGTCCATACTGTTACCGCCATTCTTGTCTCATCTATCCTCAGATTTTTAACTATATATGGAGTTATAGAACTCCGATTCAAGCGAAATTTATGGCGTTGGAAAGGTAAGACATGAGCCTACAAGCTTTATGGTCGGAAAGAACCCGAGTTCGCCTCTAAGGTAGTCAAAATCGCTCATTAACAAACACTTGGACATTCTTGTCCAAGCATTATTGTCCATTTTTGAACTATTCTTGTCGACCTCTCTTTAGATTTTTAACTATTTCAGAGTTATAGAACTCCGATTCAAGCTAAATTTATGGCGTTGGAAAGGTAAGACATGAGTCTACAAGTTATACGTTTCGGAAGTAACCCAGTTCTTCCTCTAAGGTAGTCAAAATCGCTCATTAACAACCACTTGGATTGTTACTGTCCAAGCATTCTTGTCCATTTTTGAAGTGTTCTTGTCTCATCTATCCTCAGATTTTTAACTATATATGGAGTTATAGAACTCCGATTCAAGCGAAATTTATGGCGTTGGAAAGGTAAGACATGAGCCTACAAGCTTTATGGTCGGAAAGAACCCAGTTCTGCATCTAAGGTAGTCAAAATCGCTCATTAACAAACACTTGAGTATCTTGTCAAGCTATTCTGTCCATTTTTGAACGATTCTTGTCTCACCTCTCCTTAGATTTTTAACTATATCGGAATTATAGAACTCGGATTCAAGCTAAATTTGTGGCGTTGGAAAGGTAAGACATGAGTCTACAAGTTATACGTTTCGGAAGTAACCTAGTTCTTCCTCTAAGGTAGTCAATATCGCTCATTAAAAACCACTTGGACTGTTACTGTCCAACTGTTAGTATCCATTTTTGAGTATTCTTGTCGACCTCTCCTTAGATTTTTAACTATATATGGAGTTATAGAACTCCGATTCAAGCGAAATTTATGGCGTTGGAAAGGTAAGACATGAGCCTACAAGTTTTATGGTCGGAAAGAACCCAGTTCTGCCTCTAAGGTAGTCAAAATAGCTCATTAACAAACACTTGGACTGTCGGTGTCCAACGCATTCTTGTCCATTTTTGAACGATTCTTGTCTCACCTCTCCTTAGATTTTTAATTATATCTGGACTTATAGAACTCCGATTCCTGCTAAATCTGTGGCGTTGGAAAGGTAAGACATGAGGCTACAAGTTATACGTTCCGGAAGGAACCCAGTTCTTCCTCTAAGGTAGTCAAAATTGCTCATTAACAAACACTTGAACTATTCTTGTCCAACTTATTCTTGTTCATTTTTGAAGCGATTCTTGTCTCACATCTCCTTAGATTTTTAACTATATCTAGAATTATAGAACTCGAATTCAAGGTAAATGCGTAGGCGTTGGAAAGGTAAGACATGAGGCTACAAGTTATACGTTTCGGAAGGAACCAGTTCTTCCTCTAAGGTAGTCAAAATTGCTCATTAACAAACACTTGGATGCATCTTTGTCCAACTATTCTTGTCCATTTTTGAACAGTTACTGTCTCACCTCTCCTTAGATTTTTAACTATATCTGGAATTATAGAACTCGAATTTAAGCGAAATTTATGGTGTTGGAAAGGTAAGACATCAGCCTACAAGCTTTATGGTCGGAAAGAACCCAGTTCTGCCTCTAAGGTAGTCAAAATCGCTCATTAACAAACACTTGGGTATTCTTGTCCAACTATTATTCTTGTCCATTTTTGAACTGATTCTTGTCTCACCTCTCCTTAGATTTTTAACTATATCTGGAATTATAGAACTCGGATTCAAGCTAAATTTGTGGCGTTGGAAAGGTAAGACATGAGTCTACAAGTTATACGTTTCGGAAGTAACCCAGTTCTTCCTCTAAGGTAGTCAAAATCGTTCATTAACAACCACTTGGACTGTTACTGTCCAACTGTTAGTATCCATTTTTGAACTGTTAGTGTCTGACCTCTCCTTAGATTTTTAACTATATATGGAGTTATAGAACTCCGATTCAAGCGAAATTTATGGCGTTGGAAAGGTAAGACATGAGCCTACAAGTTTTATGGTCGGAAAGAACCCAGTTCCGCCTCTAAGGTAGTCAAAATAGCTCATTAACAAACACTTGGGACGTCGGTGTCCAAGCTATTCTTGTCCATTTTTGAACGATTCTTGTCTCACCTCTCCTTAGATTTTTAACTATATACGGAATTATAGAACTCGGATTAAAGTGTAATTTGTGGCGTTGGAAAGGTAAGACATGAGTCTACAAGTTATACGTTTCGGAAGGAACCCAGTTCTTCCTCTAAGGTAGTCAAAATCGCTCAATAACAACCACTTGGACTGTTACTGTCCAACTGTTAGTATCCATTTTTGAACGATTCTTGTCTCGACCTCTCCTTAGATTTTTAACTATATATGGAGTTATAGAACTCCGATTCAAGCGAAATTTATGGCGTTGGAAAGGTAAGACATGAGCCTACAAGTTTTATGGTCGGAAAGAACCCGGTTACGCCTCTAAGGTAGTCAAAATAGCTCATTAACAAACACTTGGGTATCGGTGTCCAAGCATGTTACTGTCCATTTTTGAACAGTTACTGTCTCACCTCTCCTTAGATTTTTAACTATATCTGGAATTATAGAACTCGGATTCAAGTGTAATTTGTGGCGTTGGAAAGGTAAGACATGAGTCTACAAGTTATACGTTTCGGAAGGAACCCAGTTCTTCCTCTAAGGTAGTCAAAATCGCTCAATAACAACCACTTGAATTTATTCTTGTCCAACTTGTTAGTATCCATTTTTGAACGATTCTTGTCGACCTCTCCTTAGATTTTTAACTATATATGGAGTTATAGAACTCCGATTCAAGCGAAATTTATGGCGTTGAAAAGGTAAGACATGAGCCTACAAGTTTTATGGTCGGAAAGAACCCAGTTACGCCTCTAAGGTAGTCAAAATTGCTCATTAACAAACACTTTGGTTATTCTTTGTCCAAGCATTCTTGTTCATTATTGAACGATTCTTGTCTCACCTCTCCTTAGATTTTTAACTATATCTAGAATTATAGAACTCGGATTCAAGCTAAATCGTAGGCGTTGGAAAGGTAAGACATGAGGTTACAAGTTATACGTTTCGGAATGAACCTAGTTCTTCGTTTAAGGTAGTCAAAATCGCTCATTAACAACCACTTGGATTGTTATTCTTGTCCAAGCTATTCTTGTCCATTTTTGAACTATTCTTGTCTCATCTATCCTTAGATTTTTAACTATATATGGAGTTATAGAACTCCGATTCAAGCGAAATTTATGGCGTTGGAAAGGTAAGACATGAGCCTACAAGCTTTATGGTCGGAAAGAACCCAGTTCTGCCTCTAAGGTAGTCAAAATCGCTCATTAACAAACACTTGGACATTCTTTGTCCAATTATTCTTGTCCATTTTTGAGCTGATTCTTGTGTCGACCTCTCTTTAGATTTTTAACTATTTCTGGAGTTATAGAACTCCGATTCAAGCTAAATTTATGGTGTTGGAAAGGTAAGACATGAGTCTACAAGTTATACGTTTCGGAAGTAACCCAGTTCTTCCTCTAAGGTAGTCAAAATCGCTCATTAACAACCACTTGGATTGTTACTGTCCAACTGTTACTGTCCATTTTTGAAGTGTTACTGTCTCATCTATCCTCAGATTTTTAACTATATATGGAGTTATAGAACTCCGATTCAAGCGAAATTTATGGCGTTGGAAAGGTAAGACATGAGCCTACAAGCTTTATGGTCGGAAAGAACCCGATTCCGCATCTAAGGTAGTCAAAATCGCTCATTAACAAACACTTGGATTATTCTTGTCAAGCTATTCTTATCCATTTTTGAACGATTCTTGTCTCACCTCTCCTTAGATTTTTAACTATATACGGAATTATAGAACTCGGATTCAAGCTAAATTTGTGGCGTTGGAAAGGTAAGACATGAGGTCTACAAGTTATACGTTTTGGAAGTAACCTAGTTCTTCCTCTAAGGTAGTCAATATCGCTCATTAAAAACCACTTGGACATTCTTGTCCAAGCTGTTAGTATCCATTTTTGAGCTATTCTTGTCTCGACCTCTCCTTAGATTTTTAACTATATATGGAGTTATAGAACTCCGATTCAAGCGAAATTTATGGCGTTGGAAAGGTAAGACATGAGCCTACAAGTTTTATGGTCGGAAGAACCCGGTTCTGCCTCTAAGGTAGTCAAAATAGCTCATTAACAAACACTTGGGTATCGGTGTCCAAGCATTCTTGTCCATTTTTGAACGATTCTTGTCTCACCTCTCCTTAGATTTTTAATTATATCTCGGACTTATAGAACTCCGATTCAAGCTAAATTATGGCGTTGGAAAGGTAAGACATGAGGCTACAAGTTATACGTTTCGGAAGGAACCCAGTTCTTCCTCTAAGGTAGTCAAAATTGCTCATTAACAAACACTTGAACTATTCTTGTCCCATTTATTCTTGTTCATTTTTGAACGATTCTTGTCTCACATCTCCTTAGATTTTTAACTATATCTAGAATTATAGAACTCGAATTCAAGCTAAATCCGTGGCGTTGGAAAGGTAAGACATGAGGCTACAAGTTATACGTTTCGGAAGGAACCCAGTTCTTCCTCTAAGGTAGTCAAAATTGCTCATTAACAAACACTTGGTACATCCTTTGTCCAACTATTCTTGTCCATTTTTGAACGATTCTTGTCTCACCTCTCCTTAGATTTTTAACTATATCCGGAATTATAGAACTCGATTCAAGCGAAATTTATGGTGTTGGAAAGGTAAGACATGAGGCTACAAGCTTTATGTTTCGGAAAGAACCCAGTTCTTCCTCTAAGGTAGTCAAAATCGCTCATTAACAAACACTTGGTACATCTTTGTCCAAGCATTATTCTTGTCCATTTTTGAACGATTCTTGTCTCACCTCTCCTTAGATTTTTAACTATATCGGAATTATAGAACTCGGATTCAAGCTAAATTTGTGGCGTTGGAAAGGTAAGACATGAGTCTACAAGTTATACGTTTCGGAAGTAACCCAGTTCTTCCTCTAAGGTAGTCAAAATCGTTCATTAACAACCACTTGGACATTCTTGTCCAACTGTTAGTATCCATTTTTGAACTGTTACTGTCTGACCTCTCCTTAGATTTTTAACTATATATGGAGTTATAGAACTCCGATTCAAGCGAAATTTATGGCGTTGGAAAGGTAAGACATGAGCCTACAAGTTTTATGGTCGGAAGAACCCAGTTCTGCCTCTAAGGTAGTCAAAATAGCTCATTAACAAACACTTGGGTAGTCTTTGTCCAAGCATTCTTGTCCATTTTTGAACGATTCTTGTCTCACCTCTCCTTAGATTTTTAACTATATACGGAATTATAGAACTCGGATTCAAGTGTAAATCTGTGGCGTTGGAAAGGTAAGACATGAGTCTACAAGTTATACGTTTTGGAAGGAACCCAGTTCTTCCTCTAAGGTAGTCAAAATCGCTCATTAACAAACACTTGGTATTCTTGTCCAAGCTGTTAGTATCCATTTTTGAACTGTTCTTGTCTGACCTCTCCTTAGATTTTTAACTATATATGGAGTTATAGAACTCCGATTCAAGCGAAATTTATGGCGTTGGAAAGGTAAGACATGAGCCTACAAGTTTTATGGTCGGAAAGAACCCAGTTCTGCCTCTAAGGTAGTCAAAATAGCTCATTAACAAACACTTGGGTATCGCCGTTGTCAAGCTTATTCTTGTCCATTTTTGAACGATTCTTGTCTCACCTCTCCTTAGATTTTTAACTATATGCGGAATTATAGAACTCGGATTCAAGTGTAATTTGTGGCGTTGGAAAGGTAAGACATGAGTCTACAAGTTATACGTTTCGGAAGGAACCCAGTTCTTCCTCTAAGGTAGTCAAAATCGCTCAATAACAAACACTTGGAGTTATTCTTGTCAAGCATTTAGTATCCATTTTTGAATGCTATTCTTGTCGACCTCTCCTTAGATTTTTAACTATATATGGAGTTATAGAACTCCGATTCAAGCGAAATTTATGGCGTTGGAAAGGTAAGACATGAGCCTACAAGTTTTATGGTCGGAAAGAACCCGGTTCGCCTCTAAGGTAGTCAAAATAGCTCATTAACATACACTTGAGTAGTCGGTGTCCAAGCCAACTTATTCTTGTCCATTTTTGAACGATTCTTGTCTCACCTCTCCTTAGATTTTTAACTATATCTTGATTTATAAAACTCCGATTCCTGCTAAATCTGTGGTGTTGGAAAGGTAAGACATGAGGCTACAAGTTATACGTTTCGGAAGGAACCCAGTTCTTCCTCTAAGGTAGTCAAAATTGCTCATTAACAAACACTTGGATTATTCTTGTCCAAGCCCATTCTTGTTCATTTTTGAACGATTCTTGTCTCACCTCTCCTTAGATTTTTAACTATATCTAGAATTATAGAACTCGGATTCAAGCTAAATACGTAGGCGTTGGAAAGGTAAGACATGAGGCTACAAGTTATACGTTTCGGAAGGAACCCAGTTCTTCCTCTAAGGTAGTCAAAATGGCTCATTAACAAACACTTGGATATTCTTGTCCAACGGCATTCTTGTCCATTTTTGAGCTTATTCTTGTCGACCTCTCCTTAGATTTTTAACTATATCTGAGTTATAGAACTCCGATTCAAGCGAAATTTATGGCGTTGGAAAGGTAAGACATGAGCCTACAAGTTTTATGGTCAGAAAGAACCCATTTCTGCCTCTAAGGTAGTCAAAATAGCTCATTAACAAACACTTGGGTATTCTTGTCCAAAGTTATTCTTGTCCATTTTTGAAGTATTGCTTGTCTGACCTCTCCTTAGATTTTTAACTATTTCTGGAGTTATAGAACTCCGATTCAAGCAAAATTTATGGCGTTGGAAAGGTAAGACATGAGGCTACAAGTTATACGTTTCGGAAGGAACCCAGTTCTTCCTCTAAGGTAGTCAAAATTGCTCATTAACAAACACTTGGACTGTCCTTTGTCCAGCTATTCTTGTCCATTTTTGAACGATTCTTTGTCTCACTTCTCCTTAGATTTTTAACTATATCTGGAGTTATAGAACTCCAATTCAAGCTAAATTTATGGCGTTGGAAAGGTAAGACATGAGTCTACAAGTTATACGTTTGGAAGTAACCCAGTTCTTCCTCTAAGGTAGTCAAAATCGCTCATTAACAACCACTTGGATTATTCTTGTCCAAGCTATTCTTGTCCATTTTTGAATTATTCTTGTCTCATCTATCCTTAGATTTTTAACTATATATGGAGTTATAGAACTCCGATTCAAGCGAAATTTATGGCGTTGGAAAGGTAAGACATGAGCCTACAAGCTTTATGGTCGGAAAGAACCCGGTTCTTCCTCTAAGGTAGTCAAAATCGCTCATTAACAAACACTTGGTATTCTTGTCCATTTTTGAGCGATTCTTGTCTCACCTCTCCTTAGATTTTTAACTATATCTGGAATTATAGAACTTGGATTCAAGCTAAATTTGTGGCGTTGGAAAGGTAAGACATGAGTCTACAAGTTATACGTTTCGGAAGTAACCCAGTTCTTCCTCTAATGTAGTCAAAATCGCTCATTAACAACCACTTGGATTATTCTTGTCCAGCTGTTAGTATCCATTTTTGAAGCGATTCTTGTCGACCTCTCCTTAGATTTCTAACTATATATGGAGTTATAGAACTCCGATTCAAGCGAAATTTATGGCGTTGGAAAGGTAAGACATGAGCCTACAAGTTTTATGTTTCGGAAAGAACCCAGTTCTCCTCTAAGGTAGTCAAAATAGCTCATTAACAAACACTTGGGTATCCTTTGTCCAAGCTATTCTGATCCATTTTTGAACGATTCTTGTCTCACCTCTCCTTAGATTTTTAACTATATCTGGACTTATAGAACTCCGATTCAAGCTAAATCTGTGGCGTTGGAAAGGTAAGACATGAGGCTACAAGTTATACGTTTCGGAAGGAACCCAGTTCTTCCTCTAAGGTAGTCAAAATTGCTCATTAACAAACACTTGGATTATTTTGTCCAAGCTATTCTTATTCATTTTTGACGATTCTTGTCTCACCTCTCCTTAGATTTTTAACTATATCTAGAATTATAGAACTCGGATTCAAGCTAAATCTATGGCGTTGGAAAGGTAAGACATGAGGCTACAAGTTATACGTTTCGGAAGGAACCCAGTTCTTCCTCTAAGGTAGTCAAAATTGCTCATTAACAAACACTTGGACTATTCTTTGTCAAGCATTCTTGTCCATTTTTGAACGATTCTTGTCTCACCTCTCCTTAGATTTTTAACTATATACGGAATTATAGAACTCGGATTCAAGCTAAATTTGTGGCGTTGGAAAGGTAAGACATGAGTCTACAAGTTATACGTTTCGGAAGTAACCCAGTTCTTCCTCTAAGGTAGTCAAAATCGCTCATTAACAACCACTTGGTACATTCTTGTCCAACTTATTCTTGTCCATTTTTGGTATTCTTGTCTCATCTCTCCTTAGATTTTTAACTATATATGGAGTTATAGAACTCCGATTCAAGCGAAATTTATGGCGTTGGAAAGGTAAGACATGAGGCTACAAGTTTTATGGTCGGAAGGAACCAGTTCTTCCTCTAAGGTAGTCAAAATCGCTCATTAACAAACACTTGGATTATTCTTGTCCAACTGATTCTTGTCCATTTTTGAACGATTCTTGTCTCACCTCTCCTTAGATTTTTAACTATATCTGGAGTTATAGAACTCGATTCAAGCTAAATTTGTGGCGTTGGAAAGGTAAGACATGAGGCTACAAGTTATACGTTTCGGAAGGAACCCAGTTCTTCCTCTAAGGTAGTCAAAATCGCTCATTAACAAACACTTGGATTATTCTTGTCCAAGTTATTCTTGTCCATTTTGTGGTGATTCTTGTCTCACCTCTCCTTAGATTTTTAACTATATCTGGAATTATAGAACTCGGATTCAAGCTAAATTTATGGCGTTGGAAAGGTAAGACATGAGGCTACAAGCTTTATGTTTCGGAAAGGAACCCAGTTCTTCCTCTAAGGTAGTCAAAATCGCTCATTAACAAACACTTGGGTATTCTTGTCCAAGCATTCTTGTCCATTTTTGAGCGATTCTTGTCTCACCTCTCCTTAGATTTTTAACTATATACGGAATTATAGAACTCGGATTCAAGCTAAATTTGTGGCGTTGGAAAGGTAAGACATGAGGCTACAAGTTATACGTTTTGGAAGGAACCAGTTCTTCCTCTAAGGTAGTCAAAATCGCTCATTAACAAACACTTGGAATATTCTTGTCCAAGCTGTTAGTATCCATTTTTGAAGCGATTCTTGTCGACCTCTCCTTAGATTTTTAACTATATATGGAGTTATAGAACTCCGATTCAAGCTAAATTTATGGCGTTGGAAAGGTAAGACATGAGCCTACAAGTTTTATGTTTGGAAAGAACCCAGTTCTTCCTCTAAGGTAGTCAAAATAGCTCATTAACAAACACTTGGGTACATCCTTTGTCCAAGCTAT
The DNA here is from genome assembly GCA_019202695.1 of Populus x sibirica. Lineage (NCBI taxonomy): Eukaryota > Viridiplantae > Streptophyta > Magnoliopsida > Malpighiales > Salicaceae > Populus > Populus x sibirica. The sequence goes on from JAGMVL010002280.1 coordinate 38,512, forward strand.
TCTTGTCCATTTTTGAGCGATTCTTGTCTCACCTCTCCTTAGATTTTTAACTATATCTGGAGTTATAGAACTCATATTCAAGCTAAATCTATGGCGTTGGAAAGGTAAGACATGAGGCTACAAGTTATACGTTTTGGAAGGAACCCAGTTCTTCCTCTAAGGTAGTCAAAATTGCTCATTAACAAACACTTGGACTATTCTTGTCCAAGCTATTCTTGTCCATTTTTGAACGATTCTTGTCTCACCTCTCCTTAGATTTTTAACTATATCTGGAATTATAGAACTCGATTCAAGCTAAATCTTTGGCGTTGGAAAGGTAAGACATGAGGCTACAAGTTATACGTTTCGGAAGGAACCCAGTTCTTCCTCTAAGGTAGTCAAAATTGCTCATTAACAAACACTTGGAACATTTTGTCCAAGCATTCTTGTCCATTTTTGAGCGATTCTTGTCTCACCTCTCCTTAGATTTTTAACTATATCTGGAATTATAGAACTCGGATTCAAGCTAAATTTGTGGCGTTGGAAAGGTAAGACATGAGTCTACAAGTTATACGTTTCGGAAGGAACCCAGTTCTTCCTCTAAGGTAGTCAAAATCGCTCATTAACAAACACTTGGATGTATTCTTGTCCAAGCTATTCTTGTCCATTTTTGAACTATTCTTGTCTCACCTCTCCTTAGATTTTTAACTATATCTGGAGTTATAGAACTCGGATTCAAGCTAAATTTATGGCGTTGGAAAGGTAAGACATGAGGCTACAAGTTATACGTTTCGGAAGGAACCCAGTTCTTCCTCTAAGGTAGTCAAAATCGCTCATTAACAAACACTTGGGACATTCTTGTCAAGTATTCTTGTCCATTTTTGAACGATTCTTGTCTCACCTCTCCTTAGATTTTTAACTATATCTGGAATTATAGAACTCGGATTCAAGCTAAATGTGTGGCGTTGGAAAGGTAAGACATGAGTCTACAAGTTATACGTTTCGGAAGTAACCCAGTTCTTCCTCTAAGGTAGTCAAAATCGCTCATTAACAAACACTTGGATTATTCTTGTCCAAGCTGTTAGTATCCATTTTTGAATTGTTACTGTCTGACCTCTCCTTAGATTTTTAACTATATATGGAGTTATAGAACTCCGATTCAAGCGAAATTTATGGCGTTGGAAAGGTAAGACATGAGGCTACAAGTTTTATGTTCGGAAAGAACCCAGTTCTTCCTCTAAGGTAGTCAAAATCGCTCATTAACAAACACTTGGTATTGTTGTCCAAGCTATTCTTGTCCATTTTTGAACGATTCTTGTCTCACCTCTCCTTAGATTTTTAACTATATCTGGACTTATAGAACTCGGATTCAAGCTAAATCTGTGGCGTTGGAAAGGTAAGACATGAGGCTACAAGTTATACGTTTCGGAAGGAACCCAGTTCTTCCTCTAAGGTAGTCAAAATTGCTCATTAACAAACACTTGGGCTTTATTCTTGTCCAAGCTATTCTTGTCCATTTTTGAACGATTCTTGTCTCACCTCTCCTTAGATTTTTAACTATATCTGGAATTATAGAACTCGGATTCAAGCTAAATCTGTGGCGTTGGAAAGGTAAGACATGAGGCTACAAGTTATACGTTTTGGAAGGAACCCAGTTCTTCCTCTAAGGCAGTCAAAATCGCTCATTAACAACCACTTGGGACATTCTTGTCCAACTATTAGTATCCATTTTTGAACGTATTCTTGTCTCACCTCTCCTTAGATTTTTAACTATATATGGAGTTATAGAACTCGGATTCAAGCGAAATTTATGGCGTTGGAAAGGTAAGACATGAGCCTACAAGTTTTATGTGTCGGAAAGAACCCAGTTCTGCCTCTAAGGTAGTCAAAATAGCTCATTAACAAACACTTGGTTGTCGTTGTCCAAGCATTCTTGTCCATTTTTGAAGCTGATTCTTGTCTCACCTCTCCTTAGATTTTTAACTATATCCGGAGTTATAGAACTCCGATTCAAGCTAAATTTATGGCGTTGGAAAGGTAAGACATGAGGCTACAAGTTATACGTTTCGGAAGGAACCCAGTTCTTCCTCTAAGGTAGTCAAAATTGCTCATTAACAAACACTTGGTTATTCTTTGTCCAAGCATTCTTGTCCATTTTTGAACGATTCTTGTCTCACCTCTCCTTAGATTTTTAACTATATACGGAATTATAGAACTCGGATTCAAGCTAAATTTATGGCGTTGGAAAGGTAAGACATGAGGCTACAAGTTATACGTTTCGGAAGGAACCCAGTTCTTCCTCTAAGGTAGTCAAAATCGCTCATTAACAAACACTTGGTATTCTTTGTCCAAGCATTGTTAGTATCCATTTTTGAACGATTCTTGCTCGACCTCTCCTTAGATTTTTAACTATATTCGGAAGTTATAGAACTCCGATTCAAGCTAAATTTATGGCGTTGGAAAGGTAAGACATGAGGCTACAAGTTATACGTTTCGGAAGGAACCAGTTCTTCCTCTAAGGTAGTCAAAATTGCTCATTAACAAACACTTGGTTATCCTTTGTCCAATTATTCTTGTCCATTTTTGAACGATTCTTGTCTCACCTCTCCTTAGATTTTTAACTATATCTGGAAGTTATAGAACTCGGATTCAAGCTAAATTTATGGCGTTGGAAAGGTAAGACATGAGGCTACAAGTTATACGTTTCGGAAGGAACCCAGTTCTTCCTCTAAGGTAGTCAAAATTGCTCATTAACAAACACTTGGATTATCATTTGTCCAAGCTTCTTGTCCATTTTTGAACTATTCTTGTCTCACCTCTCCTTAGATTTTTAACTATATCTGGAGTTATAGAACTCGGATTCAAGCTAAATTTATGGCGTTGGAAAGGTAAGACATGAGGCTACAAGTTATACGTTTCGGAAGGAACCCAGTTCTTCCTCTAAGGTAGTCAAAATTGCTCATTAACAAACACTTGGGATCCTTTGTCAAGCATTCTTGTCCATTTTTGAACGATTCTTGTCTCACCTCTCCTTAGATTTTTAACTATATCTGGAATTATAGAACTCGGATTCAAGCTAAATTTGTGGCGTTGGAAAGGTAAGACATGAGGCTACAAGTTATACGTTTCGGAAGGAACCCGAGTTCTTCCTCTAAGGTAGTCAAAATTGCTCATTAACAAACACTTGGATTATTCTTTGTCCAGCATTCTTGTCCATTTTTGAACGATTCTTGTCTCACCTCTCCTTAGATTTTTAACTATATCTGGAGTTATAGAACTCGGATTCAAGCTAAATTTATGGCGTTGGAAAGGTAAGACATGAGGCTACAAGTTATACGTTTCGGAAGGAACCCAGTTCTTCCTCTAAGGTAGTCAAAATTGCTCATTAACAAACACTTGGATTCATCCTTTGTCCAAGCATTATTCTTGTCCATTTTTGAACGATTCTTGTCTCACCTCTCCTTAGATTTTTAACTATATCTGGAATTATAGAACTCGGATTCAAGCTAAATATGTGGCGTTGGAAAGGTAAGACATGAGGCTACAAGTTATACGTTTCGGAAGGAACCCAGTTCTTCCTCTAAGGTAGTCAAAATTGCTCATTAACAAACACTTGGTATTCTTTGTCCAACTTATTCTTGTCCATTTTTGAACGATTCTTGTCTCACCTCTCCTTAGATTTTTAACTATATCGGAGTTATAGAACTCGGATTCAAGCTAAATCTATGGCGTTGGAAAGGTAAGACTTGAGGCTACAAGTTATATGTTTAGGAAGGAACCTAGTTCTTCCTCTAAGGTAGTCAAAATTGCTCATTAACAAACACTTGGGTATTCTTGTCCAAGCTATTCTTGTTCATTTTTGAACGATTCTTGTCTCACCTCTCCTTAGATTTTTAACTATATCTAGAATTATAGAACTCGGATTCAAGCTAAATGTATGGCGTTGGAAAGGTAAGACATGAGGCTACAAGTTATACGTTTCGGAAGGAACCCAGTTCTTCCTCTAAGGTAGTCAAAATTGCTCATTAACAAACACTTGGACTGTAGTTGTCCAACTATTCTTGTCCATTTTTGAACGATTCTTGTCTCACCTCTCCTTAGATTTTTAACTATATACGGAATTATAGAACTCGGATTCAAGCTAAATCTATGGCGTTGGAAAGGTAAGACATGAGGCTACAAGTTCTACGTTTAGGAAAGAACCCAGTTCTTCCTCTAAGGTAGTCAAAATCGCTCATTAACAAACACTTGGGTATTCTTTGTCCAAGCATTCTTGTCCATTTTTGAACGATTCTTGTCTGACCTCTCCTTAGATTTTTAACTATATCTACGGAGTTATAGAACTCGGATTCAAGCGAAATTTATGGCGTTGGAAAGGTAAGACATGAGGCTACAAGTTATACGTTTTGGAAGGAACCCAGTTCTTCCTCTATGGTAGTCAAAATCGCTCATTAACAACCACTTGGACTATTCTTGTCCAAGCATTCTTGTCCATTTTTGAACTATTCTTGTCTCACCTCTCCTTAGATTTTTAACTATATATGGAGTTATAGAACTCCGATTCAAGCGAAATTTATGGCGTTGGAAAGGTAAGACATGAGGCTACAAGCTTTATGTTTGGGAAGAACCCGGTTCTTCCTCTAAGGTAGTCAAAATCGCTCATTAACAAACACTTGGATTGTCCTTTGTCCAAGTTATTCTTGTCCATTTTTGAACGATTCTTGTCTCACCTCTCCTTAGATTTTTAACTATATACGGAATTATAGAACTCGGATTCAATCTAAATTTATGGCGTTGGAAAGGTAAGACATGAGGCTACAAGTTATACGTTTCGGAAGGAACCCAGTTCTTCCTCTAAGGTAGTCAAAATTGCTCATTAACAAACACTTGGGTATTCTTGTCCAGCATTCTTGTCCATTTTTGAACGATTCTTGTCTCACCTCTCCTTAGATTTTTAACTATATCTAGAATTATAGAACTCGGATTCAAGCAAAATCTTGTGGCGTTGGAATGGTAAGACATGAGGCTACAAGTTATACGTTTCGGAAGGAACCCAGTTCTTCCTCTAAGGTAGTCAAAATCGCTCATTAACAAACACTTGGGTACATTCTTTGTCCAACGATTCTTGTCCATTTTTGAGCGATTCTTGTCTCACCTCTCCTTAGATTTTTAACTATATATGGAGTTATAGAACTCGATTCAAGCGAAATTTATGGCGTTGGAAAGGTAAGACATGAGGCTACAAGTTATACGTTTCGGAAGGAACCCAGTTCTTCCTCTAAGGTAGTCAAAATTCGCTCATTAACAAACACTTGGACATTCTTTGTCCAAGCATTCTTGTCCATTTTTGAACGATTCTTGTCTCACCTCTCCTTAGATTTTTAACTATATCTGGAGTTATAGAACTCCGATTCAAGCGAAATTTATGGCGTTGGAAAGGTAAGACATGAGGCTACAAGTTATACGTTTTGGAAGGAACCCAGTTCTTCCTCTAAGGTAGTCAAAATCTCATTAACAACAAACGACTTGTCTCATCTATCCTTAGATTTTTAACTATATATGGAGTTATAGAACTCGATTCAAGCGAAATTTATGGCGTTGGAAAGGTAAGACATGAGCCTACAAGCTTTATGGTCGGAAAGAACCCAGTTCCCCTCAGCCTCTAAGGTAGTCAAAATCGCTCATTAACAAACACTTGGTATCCTTGTCAAATTCTTGTCCATTTTTGAACAATTACTATCTCACCTCTCCTTAGATTTTTAACTATATCTGGAATTATAGAACTCGGATTCAAGCTAAATCTGTGGCGTTGGAAAGGTAAGACATGAGTCTACAAGTTATACGTTTCGGAAGGAACCCAGTTCTTCCTCTAAGGTAGTCAAAATTGCTCATTAACAAACACTTGGATTATGTTTGTCAAGCATTCTTGTCCATTTTTGAACGATTCTTGTCTCACCTCTCCTTAGATTTTTAACTATATACTGGAATTATAGAACTCGGATTCAAGCTAAATACGTGGCGTTGGAAAGGTAAGACATGAGGCTACAAGTTATACGTTTCGGAAGGAACCCAGTTCTTCCTCTAAGGTAGTCAAAATTGCTCATTAACAAACACTTGGATTATTCTTGTCCAAGCTATTCTTGTCCATTTTTGAACGATTCTTGTCTCACCTCTCCTTAGATTTTTAACTATATCTGGAATTATAGAACTCGGATTCAAGCTAAATCGTATGGCGTTGGAATGGTAAGACATGAGGCTACAAGTTATACGTTTCGGAAGGAACCAGTTCTTCCTCTAAGGTAGTCAAAATCGCTCATTAACAAACACTTGGACATATTGTCCAAGCATTCTTGTCCATTTTTGAACGATTCTTGTCTCACCTCTCCTTAGATTTTTAACTATATCTGGAGTTATAGAACTCGGATTCAAGCGAAATTTATGGCGTTGGAAAGGTAAGACATGAGGCTACAAGTTTTATGTTTCGGAAAGAACCCAGTTCTTCCTCTAAGGTAGTCAAAATCGCTCATTAACAAACACTTGGACTGTTATCTTGTCCAAGCATTCTTGTCCATTTTTGAAGCGATTCTTGTCTCACCTCTCCTTAGATTTTTAACTATATCTAGAGGTATAGAACTCCGATTGAAGCTAAATTTATGGTCTTGGAAAGGTAAGACATGAAGCTACAAGTTATACGTGTTGGAAAGAACCCAGTTCTTCCTCTATGGTAGTCAAAATCGCTCATTAACAACCACTTGGACTATTCTTGTCCAAGCATTCTTGTCCATTTTTGAACTATTCTTGTCTCACCTCTCCTTAGATTTTTAACTATATATGGAGTTATAGAACTCGGATTCAAGCGAAATTTATGGCGTTGGAAAGGTAAGACATGAGGCTACAAGTTATATGTTTCGGAAAGAACCCGGTTCTGCCTCTAAGGTAGTCAAAATCGCTCATTAACAAACAATTCTTGTCCATTTTTGAACAATTACTCCCACCTCTCCTTAGATTTTTAACTATATGGAATTATAGAACTCGGATTCAAGCTAAATTGGCGTTGGAAATGAGACAAGTTAACGTTTGGAAGGAACCCAGTTCTTCCTCTAAGGTAGTCAAAATTGCTCATTAACAAACACTTGTCCAATTCTTGTCCATTTTTGAACGATTCTTGTCTCACCTCTCCTTAGATTTTTAACTATATCTAGAATTATAGAACTCGGATTCAAGCTAAATCTGTGGCGTTGGAAAGGTAAGACATGAGGCTACAAGTTATACGTTTCGGAAGGAACCCAGTTCTTCCTCTAAGGTAGTCAAAATTGCTCATTAACAAACACTTGGACTGTCACTGTCCAATTCTTGTCCATTTTTGAACGATTCTTGTCTCACCTCTCCTTAGATTTTTAACTATATCTAGAATTATAGAACTCGGATTCAAGCTAAATCTTATGGCGTTGGAAAGGTAAGACATGAGGCTACAAGTTATACGTTTCGGAAGGAACCCAGTTCTTCCTCTAAGGTAGTCAAAATCGCTCATTAACAAACACTTGGACTTATTGTCCAAGCTGCATTCTTGTCCATTTTTGAACGATTCTTGTCTCACCTCTCCTTAGATTTTTAACTATATATGGAATTATAGAACTCGGATTCAAGCGAAATTTATGGCGTTGGAAAGGTAAGACATGAGGCTACAAGTTATACGTTTCGGAAGGAACCCAGTTCTTCCTCTAAGGTAGTCAAAATTGCTCATTAACAAACACTTGGATTATTCTTGTCCAAGCATTCTTGTCCATTTTTGAACGATTCTTGTCTCACCTCTCCTTAGATTTTTAACTATATCTGGAATTATAGAACTCGGATTCAAGCTAAATTTATGGCGTTGGAAAGGTAAGACATGAGGCTACAAGTTATACGTTTCGGAAGGAACCCAGTTCTTCCTCTAAGGTAGTCAAAATCTGCTCATTAACAAACACTTGGAGTATTCCTTTGTCAACATTCTTGTCCATTTTTGAACGATTCTTGTCTCACCTCTCCTTAGATTTTTAACTATATCTGGAATTATAGAACTCGGATTCAAGCTAAATCTTTGGCGTTGGAAAGGTAAGACATGAGGCTACAAGTTATACGTTTCGGAAGGAACCCAGTTCTTCCTCTAAGGTAGTCAAAATCGCTCATTAACAAACACTTGGACTGTATTCATGTCCAACTATTCTTGTCCATTTTTGAACGATTCTTGTCTCACCTCTCCTTAGATTTTTAACTATATCTGGAGTTATAGAACTCGGATTCAAGCTAAATTTATGGCGTTGGAAAGGTAAGACATGAGGCTACAAGTTATACGTTTCGGAAGGAACCCAGTTCTTCCTCTAAGGTAGTCAAAATTGCTCATTAACAAACACTTGGATTATTCTTGTCCAAGCTATTCTTGTCCATTTTTGAACGATTCTTGTCTCACCTCTCCTTAGATTTTTAACTATATCTGGAATTATAGAACTCGGATTCAAGCTAAATGTATGGCGTTGGAAAGGTAAGACATGAGGCTACAAGTTATACGTTTCGGAAGGAACCCAGTTCTTCCTCTAAGGTAGTCAAAATCTGCTCATTAACAAACACTTGGAGGTATTCTTTGTCCAACATTCTTGTCCATTTTTGAACGATTCTTGTCTCACCTCTCCTTAGATTTTTAACTATATGCGGAAGTTATAGAACTCGGATTCAAGCTAAATTTATGGCGTTGGAAAGGTAAGACATGAGGCTACAAGTTATACGTTTTGGAAGGAACCCCAGTTCTTCCTCTAAGGTAGTCAAAATCGCTCATTAACAAACACTTGGATGTCATTCTTTGTCCAAGCTATTCTGTCCATTTTTGAACGATTCTTGTCTCACCTCTCCTTAGATTTTTAACTATATCTGGAGTTATAGAACTCGGATTCAAGCTAAATTTATGGCGTTGGAAAGGTAAGACATGAGGCTACAAGTTATATGTTTAGGAAGGAACCCAGTTCTTCCTCTAAGGTAGTCAAAATCGCTCATTAACAAACACTTGGATTATTCTTGTCCAAGCTATTGCGTCCATTTTTGAACGATTCTTGTCTCACCTCTCCTTAGATTTTTAACTATATATGGAGTTATAGAACTCGGATTCAAGCTAAATTTATGGCGTTGGAAAGGTAAGACATGAGGCTACAAGTTATACGTTTTGGAAGGAACCAGTTCTTCCTCTAAGGTAGTCAAAATCGCTCATTAACAAACACTTGGACTATCCTTGTCCAAGCATTCTTGTCCATTTTTGAACAATTCTTGTCTCACCTCTCCTTAGATTTTTAACTATATATGGAGTTATAGAATCTCGGATTCAAGCTAAATTTATGGCGTTGGAAAGGTAAGACATGAGGCTACAAGTTATACGTTTCGGAAGGAACCCAGTTCTTCCTCTAAGGTAGTCAAAATCGCTCATTAACAAACACTTGGATTATTCTTTGTCCAAGCATTCTTGTCCATTTTTGAACGATTATTGTCTCACCTCTCCTTAGATTTTTAACTATATCTGGAGTTATAGAACTCGGATTCAAGCTAAATTTATGGCGTTGGAAAGGTAAGACATGAGGCTACAAGTTATACGTTTGGAAGGAACCCAGTTCTTCCTCTAAGGTAGTCAAAATTGCTCATTAACAAACACTTGGAGTATTCTTGTCCAAGCTATTCTTGTCCATTTTGAAGCTATTCTTGTCTCACCTCTCCTTAGATTTTTAACTATATCACGGAGTTATAGAACTCCGATTCAAGCTAAATTTATGGCGTTGGAAAGGTAAGACATGAGGCTACAAGTTATACGTTTCGGAAGGAACCCAGTTCTTCCTCTAAGGTAGTCAAAATCGCTCATTAACAAACACTTGGATTGTCTTGTCAAGCATTCTTGTCCATTTTTGAACGATTCTTGTCTCACCTCTCCTTAGATTTTTAACTATATCTGGAATTATAGAACTCGGATTCAAGCTAAATTTATGGCGTTGGAAAGGTAAGACATGAGGCTACAAGTTATACGTTTCGGAAGGAACCCAGTTCTTCCTCTAAGGTAGTCAAAATTGCTCATTAACAAACACTTGGACTATTCTTTGTCCAGCTATTCTTGTCCATTTTTGAACGATTCTTGTCTCACCTCTCCTTAGATTTTTAACTATATACTGGAATTATAGAACTCGGATTCAAGCTAAATTTATGGCGTTGGAAAGGTAAGACATGAGGCTACAAGTTATACGTTTCGGAAGGAACCCAGTTCTTCCTCTAAGGTAGTCAAAATTGCTCATTAACAAACACTTGGGACATCCTTTGTCCAAGCTATTCTTGTCCATTTTTGAACGATTCTTGTCTCACCTCTCCTTAGATTTTTAACTATATCTGGAGTTATAGAACTCGGATTCAAGCGAAATTTATGGCGTTGGAAAGGTAAGACATGAGGCTACAAGTTATACGTTTCGGAAGGAACCCAGTTCTTCCTCTAAGGTAGTCAAAATTGCTCATTAACAAACACTTGGTATTTTGTCCAAGCTTATTCTTGTCCATTTTTGAACGATTCTTGTCTCACCTCTCCTTAGATTTTTAACTATATCTGGAGTTATAGAACTCGGATTCAAGCTAAATGTATGGCGTTGGAAAGGTAAGACATGAGGCTACAAGTTATACGTTTCGGAAGGAACCAGTTCTTCCTCTAAGGTAGTCAAAATCGCTCATTAACAAACACTTGGATTGTTCTTGTCCAACTATTCTTGTCCATTTTTGAACGATTCTTGTCTCACCTCTCCTTAGATTTTTAACTATATCTGGAGTTATAGAACTCGGATTCAAGCTAAATTTATGGCGTTGGAAAGGTAAGACATGAGGCTACAAGTTATACGTTTTGGAAGGAACCCAGTTCTTCCTCTAAGGTAGTCAAAATTGCTCATTAACAAACACTTGGACATTCTTGTCTCAGGCTATTCTTGTCCATTTTTGAGCGATTCTTGTCTCACCTCTCCTTAGATTTTTAACTATATATGGAGTTATAGAACTCGGATTCAAGCTAAATTTATGGCGTTGGAAAGGTAAGACATGAGGCTACAAGTTATACGTTTCGGAAGGAACCCGGTTCTTCCTCTAAGGTAGTCAAAATCGCTCATTAACAAACACTTGGATTATTCTTTGTCCAAGCTATTCTTGTCCATTTTTGAACGATTCTTGTCTCACCTCTCCTTAGATTTTTAACTATATCTGGAATTATAGAACTCGGATTCAAGCTAAATTTATGGCGTTGGAAAGGTAAGACATGAGGCTACAAGTTATACGTTTCGGAAGGAACCCAGTTCTTCCTCTAAGGTAGTCAAAATTGCTCATTAACAAACACTTGGTTACTTGTCCAAGCTTATTCTTGTCCATTTTTGAATCGATTCTTGTCTCACCTCTCCTTAGATTTTTAACTATATACGGAATTATAGAACTCGGATTCAAGCTAAATTTATGGCGTTGGAAAGGTAAGACATGAGGCTACAAGTTATACGTTTCGGAAGGAACCCAGTTCTTCCTCTAAGGTAGTCAAAATTGCTCATTAACAAACACTTGGATATTCTTTGTCAAGCATTATTCTTGTCCATTTTTGAACGATTCTTGTCTCACCTCTCCTTAGATTTTTAACTATATCTGGAATTATAGAACTCGGATTCAAGCTAAATTTATGGCGTTGGAAAGGTAAGACATGAGGCTACAAGTTATACGTTTCGGAAGGAACCCAGTTCTTCCTCTAAGGTAGTCAAAATCGCTCATTAACAAACACTTGGATATCCTTTGTCAAGCATTCTTGTCCATTTTTGAACGATTCTTGTCTCACCTCTCCTTAGATTTTTAACTATATCTGGAAGTTATAGAACTCGGATTCAAGCGAAATTTATGGCGTTGGAAAGGTAAGACATGAGGCTACAAGTTATACGTTTCAGAAGGAACCCAGTTCTTCCTCTAAGGTAGTCAAAATTGCTCATTAACAAACACTTGGATTATTCTTGTCCAAGCATTCTTGTCCATTTTTGAACGATTCTTGTCTCACCTCTCCTTAGATTTTTAACTATATACGGAATTATAGAACTCGGATTCAAGCTAAATGTATGGCGTTGGAAAGGTAAGACATGAGGCTACAAGTTATACGTTTCGGAAGGAACCCAGTTCTTCCTCTAAGGTAGTCAAAATCGCTCATTAACAAACACTTGGTATTATTCTTGTCCAAGCTATTCTTGTCCATTTTTGAACGATTCTTGTCTCACCTCTCCTTAGATTTTTAACTATATCTGGAATTATAGAACTCGGATTCAAGCTAAATGTATGGCGTTGGAAAGGTAAGACATGAGGCTACAAGTTATACGTTTCGGAAGGAACCCAGTTCTTCCTCTAAGGTAGTCAAAATCGCTCATTAACAAACACTTGGTATTCTTTGTCCAAGCTGATTCTTGTCCATTTTTGAACGATTCTTGTCTGACCTCTCCTTAGATTTTTAACTATATCTGGAGTTATAGAACTCGGATTCAAGCGAAATTTATGGCGTTGGAAAGGTAAGACATGAGGCTACAAGTTATACGTTTCGGAAGGAACCCAGTTCTTCCTCTAAGGTAGTCAAAATGGCTCATTAACAAACACTTGGATTATTCTTTGTCCAAGCATTCTTGTCCATTTTTGAACGATTCTTGTCTCACCTCTCCTTAGATTTTTAACTATATCTGGAATTATAGAACTCGGATTCAAGCTAAATTTATGGCGTTGGAAAGGTAAGACATGAGGCTACAAGTTATACGTTTCGGAAGGAACCCAGTTCTTCCTCTAAGGTAGTCAAAATCGCTCATTAACAAACACTTGACTATGCCTTTGTCAAGCATTCTTGTCCATTTTTGAACGATTCTTGTCTCACCTCTCCTTAGATTTTTAACTATATCTGGAATTATAGAATCTCGGATTCAAGCTAAATTTATGGCGTTGGAAAGGTAAGACATGAGGCTACAAGTTATACGTTTCGGAAGGAACCCAGTTCTTCCTCTAAGGTAGTCAAAATTGCTCATTAACAAACACTTGGATTATTCTTGTCCAAGTTATTCTTGTCCATTTTTGAACGATTCTTGTCTCACCTCTCCTTAGATTTTTAACTATATCTGGAATTATAGAACTCGGATTCAAGCTAAATGTATGGCGTTGGAAAGGTAAGACATGAGGCTACAAGTTATACGTTTCGGAAGGAACCCAGTTCTTCCTCTAAGGTAGTCAAAATCGCTCATTAACAAACACTTGGATTATTCTTGTCCAAGCATTCTTGTCCATTTTTGAACGATTCTTGTCTCACCTCTCCTTAGATTTTTAACTATATCTGGAATTATAGAACTCGGATTCAAGCTAAATGTATGGCGTTGGAAAGGTAAGACATGAGGCTACAAGTTATACGTTTCGGAAGGAACCCAGTTCTTCCTCTAAGGTAGTCAAAATCGCTCATTAACAAACACTTGGATTATTCTTGTCCAAGCTATTACTGTCCATTTTTGAACGATTCTTGTCTCACCTCTCCTTAGATTTTTAACTATATCTAGAATTATAGAACTCGGATTCAAGCTAAATGTATGGCGTTGGAAAGGTAAGACATGAGGCTACAAGTTATACGTTTCGGAAGGAACCCAGTTCTTCCTCTAAGGTAGTCAAAATCGCTCATTAACAAACACTTGGACTCATTCTTGTCCATTTATTCTTGTCCATTTTTGAGCTGATTCTTGTCTCACCTCTCCTTAGATTTTTAACTATATCTGGAGTTATAGAACTCGGATTCAAGCTAAATTTATGGCGTTGGAAAGGTAAGACATGAGGCTACAAGTTATACGTTTCGGAAGGAACCCAGTTCTTCCTCTAAGGTAGTCAAAATTGCTCATTAACAAACACTTGGACATTACTTTGTCAAGCATTTCTTGTCCATTTTTGACTATTCTTGTCTCACCTCTCCTTAGATTTTTAACTATATCTGGAATTATAGAACTCGGATTCAAGCTAAATCTATGGCGTTGGAAAGGTAAGACATGAGGCTACAAGTTATACGTTTCGGAAGGAACCCAGTTCTTCCTCTAAGGTAGTCAAAATTGCTCATTAACAAACACTTGGGTAATTGTCCAAGCTATTCTTGTCCATTTTTGAACGATTCTTGTCTCACCTCTCCTTAGATTTTTAACTATATCTAGAATTATAGAACTCGGATTCAAGCTAAATGTGTGGCGTTGGAAAGGTAAGACATGAGGCTACAAGTTATACGTTTCGGAAGGAACCCAGTTCTTCCTCTAAGGTAGTCAAAATTGCTCATTAACAAACACTTGGATTCTTTGTCCAAGCATTCTTGTCCATTTTTGAGCGTATTCTTGTCTCACCTCTCCTTAGATTTTTAACTATATCTGGAATTATAGAACTCGGATTCAAGCTAAATGTATGGCGTTGGAAAGGTAAGACATGAGGCTACAAGTTATACGTTTCGGAAGGAACCCAGTTCTTCCTCTAAGGTAGTCAAAATCGCTCATTAACAAACACTTGGATGACATTCTTGTCCAAGCATGATTCTGTCCATTTTTGAACGATTCTTGTCTCACCTCTCCTTAGATTTTTAACTATATCTGGAATTATAGAACTCGGATTCAAGCTAAATTTATGGCGTTGGAAAGGTAAGACATGAGGCTACAAGTTATACGTTTCGGAAGGAACCCAGTTCTTCCTCTAAGGTAGTCAAAATCGCTCATTAACAAACACTTGACATTCTTGTCCAAGCTATTCTTGTCCATTTTTGAACTATTCTTGTCTCACCTCTCCTTAGATTTTTAACTATATATAGGAGTTATAGAACTCGGATTCAAGCTAAATTTATGGCGTTGGAAAGGTAAGACATGAGGCTACAAGTTATATGTTTCGGAAGGAACCCAGTTCTTCCTCTAAGGTAGTCAAAATGGCTCATTAACAAACACTTGGATTATCTTGTCCAAGCATTCTTGTCCATTTTTGAACGATTCTTGTCTCACCTCTCCTTAGATTTTTAACTATATCTAGAATTATAGAACTCGGATTCAAGCTAAATTTATGGCGTTGGAAAGGTAAGACATGAGGCTACAAGTTATACGTTTCGGAAGGAACCCAGTTCTTCCTCTAAGGTAGTCAAAATCGCTCATTAACAAACACTTGGACTATTCTTGTCAAGCATTCTTGTCCATTTTTGAACAGTATTCTTGTCTCACCTCTCCTTAGATTTTTAACTATATATGGAATTATAGAACTCGGATTCAAGCTAAATTTATGGCGTTGGAAAGGTAAGACATGAGGCTACAAGTTATACGTTTCGGAAGGAACCCAGTTCTTCCTCTAAGGTAGTCAAAATCGCTCATTAACAAACACTTGGATTATTCTTGTCCAAGCATTTCTTGTCCATTTTTGAACGATTCTTGTCTCACCTCTCCTTAGATTTTTAACTATATCGGAATTATAGAACTCGGATTCAAGCTAAATTTATGGCGTTGGAAAGGTAAGACATGAGGCTACAAGTTATACGTTTCGGAAGGAACCCAGTTCTTCCTCTAAGGTAGTCAAAATTGCTCATTAACAAACACTTGGTATTCTTGTCCAAGCTATTCTTGTCCATTTTTGAACGATTCTTGTCTCACCTCTCCTTAGATTTTTAACTATATCTGGAATTATAGAACTCGGATTCAAGCTAAATGTATGGCGTTGGAAA
This sequence comes from Populus x sibirica, assembly GCA_019202695.1. NCBI lineage: Eukaryota > Viridiplantae > Streptophyta > Magnoliopsida > Malpighiales > Salicaceae > Populus > Populus x sibirica. The sequence continues at coordinate 54,242 of JAGMVL010002280.1, forward strand.
GGTAAGACATGAGGCTACAAGTTATACGTTTCGGAAGGAACCCAGTTCTTCCTCTAAGGTAGTCAAAATCGCTCATTAACAAACACTTGGTACATCCTTTGTCCAAGCTATTCTTGTCCATTTTTGAATGTTATTCTTGTCTCACCTCTCCTTAGATTTTTAACTATATCTGGAGTTATAGAACTCGGATTCAAGCTAAATTTATGGCGTTGGAAAGGTAAGACATGAGGCTACAAGTTATACGTTTCGGAAGGAACCCAGTTCTTCCTCTAAGGTAGTCAAAATTGCTCATTAACAAACACTTGGACATTCTTTGTCCAAGCTATTCTTGTCCATTTTTGAACGATTCTTGTCTCACCTCTCCTTAGATTTTTAACTATATACGGAATTATAGAACTCGGATTCAAGCTAAATCTATGGCGTTGGAAAGGTAAGACATGAGGCTACAAGTTATACGTTTCGGAAGGAACCCAGTTCTTCCTCTAAGGTAGTCAAAATCGCTCATTAACAAACACTTGGGTATCGTTGTCCAAGTTATTCTGTCCATTTTTGAACGTATTCTTGTCTCACCTCTCCTTAGATTTTTAACTATATACTGGAATTATAGAACTCGGATTCAAGCTAAATTTATGGCGTTGGAAAGGTAAGACATGAGGCTACAAGTTATACGTTTTGGAAGGAACCCAGTTCTTCCTCTAAGGTAGTCAAAATCGCTCATTAACAAACACTTGGGTATCCTTGTCAACCATTCTTCTTGTCCATTTTTGAACGATTCTTGTCTCACCTCTCCTTAGATTTTTAACTATATACGGAGTTATAGAACTCGGATTCAAGCTAAATGTGTGGCGTTGGAAAGGTAAGACATGAGGCTACAAGTTATACGTTTCGGAAGGAACCCAGTTCTTCCTCTAAGGTAGTCAAAATCGCTCATTAACAAACACTTGGTTGTTCATTGTCCAACATTCTTGTCCATTTTTGAACTGATTCTTGTCTCACCTCTCCTTAGATTTTTAACTATATCCGGAGTTATAGAACTCGGATTCAAGCTAAATTTATGGCGTTGGAAAGGTAAGACATGAGGCTACAAGTTATATGTTTCGGAAAGAACCCAGTTCTTCCTCTAAGGTAGTCAAAATGGCTCATTAACAAACACTTGGTTATTGTCCAACATTCTTGTCCATTTTGTCATGTCACCTCTCCTTAGATTTTTAACTATATGGGTTATAGAACTCCGATTCAAATTTGGCGTTGGAAAGGTAAGACATGAGACAAGTTAACGTTTTGTCTCACCTCTCCTTAGATTTTTAACTATATGCGGAATTATAGAACTCGGATTCAAGCTAAATCTGTGGCGTTGGAAAGGTAAGACATGAGGCTACAAGTTATACGTTTCGGAAGGAACCCAGTTCTTCCTCTAAGGTAGTCAAAATTGCTCATTAACAAACACTTGGACTATTCTTGTCCAAGCTATTCTTGTCCATTTTTGAACGATTCTTGTCTCACCTCTCCTTAGATTTTTAACTATATCCGGAATTATAGAACTCGGATTCAAGCGAAATTTATGGCGTTGGAAAGGTAAGACATGAGGCTACAAGTTATACGTTTCGGAAGGAACCCAGTTCTTCCTCTAAGGTAGTCAAAATTGGTCATTAACAAACACTTGGTACATTCTTGTCCAACTATTACTTGTCCATTTTTGAACGATTCTTGTCTCACCTCTCCTTAGATTTTTAACTATATCCGGAGTTATAGAACTCGGATTCAAGCGAAATTTATGGCGTTGGAAAGGTAAGACATGAGGCTACAAGTTATAGGTTTCGGAAGGAACCCAGTTCTTCCTCTAAGGTAGTCAAAATCGCTCATTAACAAACACTTGGGTTATTCTTGTCCAAGCTACTTCTTGTCCATTTTTGAACGATTCTTGTCTCACCTCTCCTTAGATTTTTAACTATATCTGGAGTTATAGAACTCGGATTCAAGCTAAATCTATGGCGTTGGAAAGGTAAGACTTGAGGCTACAAGTTCTATGTTTTGGAAGGAACCCAGTTCTTCCTCTAAGGTAGTCAAAATCGCTCATTAACAAACACTTGGTATCCTTTGTCCACCTATTCTTGTCCATTTTTGAACGATTCTTGTCTCACCTCTCCTTAGATTTTTAACTATATCTAGAGTTATAGAACTCGGATTCAAGCTAAATTTATGGCGTTGGAAAGGTAAGACATGAGTCTACAAGTTATACGTTTTGGAAGGAACCCAGTTCTTCCTCTAAGGTAGTCAAAATCACTCATTAACAAACACTTGGACCTTTGTCAAGCTATTCCTGTCCATTTTGAACGATTCTTGTCTCATCTCTCCTTAGATTTTTAACTATATATGGAGTTATAGAACTCGGATTCAAGCGAAATTTATGGCGTTGGAAAGGTAAGACATGAGGCTACAAGTTATATGTTTCGGAAGGAACCCAGTTCTTCCTCTAAGGTAGTCAAAATCGCTCATTAACAAACACTTGGGTATTCCTTGTCCAACTGTATTCTTGTCCATTTTTGAACAATTACTATCTCACCTCTCCTTAGATTTTTAACTATATCTGGAATTATAGAACTCGGATTCAAGCTAAATCTGTGGCGTTGGAAAGGTAAGACATGAGGCTACAAGTTATACGTTTCGGAAGGAACCCAGTTCTTCCTCTAAGGTAGTCAAAATTGCTCATTAACAAACACTTGTAGTTGTTATTCTTGTCCATTTTTGAACGATTCTTGTCTCACCTCTCCTTAGATTTTTAACTATATCCGGAATTATAGAACTCGGATTCAAGCTAAATATGGCGTTGGAAAGGTAAGACATGAGGCTACAAGTTATACGTTTCGGAAGGAACCCAGTTCTTCCTCTAAGGTAGTCAAAATTGCTCATTAACAAACACTTGGATATCTTGTCAGCATTCTTGTCCATTTTTGAACGATTCTTGTCTCACCTCTCCTTAGATTTTTAACTATATCTAGAATTATAGAACTCGGATTCAAGCTAAATCTGTGGCGTTGGAAAGGTAAGACATGAGGCTACAAGTTATACGTTTCGGAAGGAACCCAGTTCTTCCTCTAAGGTAGTCAAAATCGCTCATTAACAACCACTTGGATTCTTGTCAAGCATTCTTGTCCATTTTTGAACGATTCTTGTCTCACCTCTCCTTAGATTTTTAACTATATCTAGAGTTATAGAACTCGGATTCAAGCTAAATTTATGGCGTTGGAAAGGTAAGACATGAGGCTACAAGTTATACGTTTCGGAAGGAACCCAGTTCTTGCTCTAAGGTAGTCAAAATTGCTCATTAACAAACACTTGGATATTCTTGTCCAACTGTTCTTGTCCATTTTTGAACGATTCTTGTCTCACCTCTCCTTAGATTTTTAACTATATCTAGAATTATAGAACTCGGATTCAAGCTAAATCTATGGCGTTGGAAAGGTAAGACATGAGGCTACAAGTTATACGTTTCGGAAGGAACCCAGTTCTTCCTCTAAAGTAGTCAAAATCTCTCATTAACAAACACTTGGATTATTCTTGTCCAAGCATTACTGTCCATTTTTGAACAGTTACTGTCTCACCTCTCCTTAGATTTTTAACTATATCTAGAATTATAGAACTCGGATTCAAGCTAAATCTGTGGCGTTGGAATGGTAAGACATGAGGCTACAAGATATACGTTTCAGAAGGAACCCAGTTCTTCCTCTAAAGTAGTCAAAATCTCTCATTAACAAACACTTGGACTGTTTTGTCCAAAGTTATTCTTGTTCATTTTTGAAATGTTACTGTCTGACCTCTCCTTAGATTTTTAACTATATCTGGAGTTATAGAACTCCGATTCAAGCGAAATTTATGGCGTTGGAAAGGTAAGACATGAGGCTACAAGTTATACGTTTTGGAAGGAACCCAGTTCTTCCTCTATGGTAGTCAAAATCGCTCATTAACAACCACTTGGACTATTTCCTGTCCAAGCTATTCTGTCCATTTTTGAACGTTATTCTTGTCTCATCTATCCTTAGATTTTTAATTATATATGGAGTTATAGAACTCCGATTCAAGCTAAATTTATGGCGTTGGAAAGGTAAGACATGAGCCTACAAGCTTTATAGTTCGAAAGAACCCAGTTCTGCCTCTAAGGTAGTCAAAATCGCTCATTAACAAACACTTGGATTAGTCATGGTCCAACCGTTATTCTTGTCCATTTTTGAACGATTCTTGTCTCACCTCTCCTTAAATTTTTAACTATATCTGGAATTATAGAACTCGGATTCAAGCTAAATCTGTGGCGTTGGAAAGGTAAGACATGAGTCTACAAGTTATACGTTTCGGAAGTAACCCAGTTCTTCCTCTAAGGTAGTCAAAATTGCTCATTAACAAACACTTGGGTATCCTTGTCCAAGCTGCTTCTTGTCTATTTTTCAACGATTCTTGCTCTCACCTCTCCTTAGATTTTTAACTATATCTAGAATTATAGAACTCGGATTCAAGCTAAATCGTATGGCGTTGGAATGGTAAGACATGAGGCTACAAGATATACGTTTCGGAAGGCACCCAGTTCTTCCTCTAAAGTAGTCAAAATCTCTCATTAACAAACACTTGGATGTATTCTTGTCCAACATTCTTGTCCATTTTTGAACTCTTCTTGTCGACCTCTCCTTAGATTTTTAACTATATCGGAGTTATAGAACTCCGATTCAAGCGAAATTTATGGCGTTAGAAAGGTAAGATATGAGGCTACAAGTTATACGTTTTGGAAGGAACCCAGTTCTTCCTCTAAGGTAGTCAAAATTGCTCATTAACAAACACTTGGACTATTCTTGTCCAACTATTCTTGTCCATTTTTGAACGATTCTTTGTCTCACCTCTCCTAAGATTTTTAACTATATCTAGAATTATAGAACTCGGATTCAAGCGAAATCGTGGCGTTGGAAAGGTAAGACATGAGGCTACAAGTTATACGTTTCGGAAGGAACCCAGTTCTTCCTCTAAGGTAGTCAAAATCTCTCATTAACAAACACTTGGACTATTCTTGTCCAACTGTTCTTGTCGATTTTTGAACGATTCTTGTCTCACCTCTCCTTAGATTTTTAACTATATCTTGACTTATAAAACTCCGATTCAAGCGAAATTTATGGCGTTGGAAAGGTAAGACATTAGGCTACAAGTTATACGTTTCGGAAGGAACCCAGTTCTTCCTCTAAGGTAGTCAAAATTGCTCATTAACAAACACTTGGACATTCTTTGTCCACATTCTTTGTCCATTTTTCAATTGTTCTTGTCTTACCTATCCTTAGATTTTTAACTATATCTGGAGTTATAGAACTCCTATTCAAGCTAAATCTATGGTGTTGGAAAGGTAAGACTTAAGCCTATAAGTACTATGTTTAGGAAAGAACCGAGTTCTGCCTCTAAGGTAGTCAAAATCGCTCATTAACAAACACTTGAAGTTATTCTTGTCCATTTTTGAACAGTTACTGTCTCACCTCTCCTAAGATTTTTAACTATATCTAGAATTATAGAACTCGGATTCAAGCGAAGTCTGTGGCGTTGGAAAGGTAAGACATGAGGCTACAAGATATACGTTTCGGAAGGAACCCAGTTCTTCCTCTAAAGTAGTCAAAATCTCTCATTAGCAAACACTTGGATCATTCTTGTCCAACTGTTACTTGTCCATTGTTGAACGATTCTTGTCTCGCCTCTCCTTAGATTTTTAACTATATCTAGAGTTATAGAACTCCAATTCAAGCTAAATCGTATGGCGTTGGAAAGGTAAGACATGAGGCTACAAGTTATACGTTTTGGAAGGAACGCAGTTCTTCCTCTAAGGTAGTCAAAATGGCTCATTAACAAACACTTGGACTGTTACTGTCCAACGGTTCTTGTCCATTTTTGAACTATTCTTGTCGACCTCTCCTTAGATTTTTAACTATATCTGGAGTTATAGAACCCCGATTCAAACGAAATTTATGGCGTTGGAAAGGTAAGACATGAGGCTACAAGTTATACGTTTCGGAAATAACCCAGTTCTTCCTCTAAGGAAGTCAAAATCTCTCATTAACAAACACATGGATATCATTGTCCAACTGTTATTCTGTCCATTTTTGAACGTTACCGTCTTACCTCTCCTTAGATTTTTAACTATATCGGAGTTATAGAACTCCTATTCAAGCTAAATCTATGGTGTTGTTAAGGTAAGACTTGAGGCTACAAGTACTATGTTTAGGAAAGAACCTAGTTACTTCCTCTAAGGTAGTCAAAATCGCTCATTAACAAACACTTGGACATACTTGTCCAACTGTTACTGTCCATTTTTGAACTGATTCTTGTCTCGCCTCTCCTTAGATTTTTAACTATATCTAGAGTTATAGAACTCCGATTCAAGCGAAATTTATGGCGTTGGAAAGGTAAGACATGAGGCTACAAGTTATACGTTTTGGAAGGAACCCAGTTCTTCCTCTATGGTAGTCAAAATCGCTCATTAACAACCACTTGGACTATTCTTGTCCAACTGCTTCTGTCCATTTTTGAACGATTCTTGTCTCATCTATCCTCGATTTTTAATTATATATGGAGTTATAGAACTCCGATTCAAGCTAAATTTATGGCGTTGGAAAGGTAAGACATGAGCCTACAAGCTTTATGGTCGAAAAGAACCCAGTTCTGCCTCTATGGTAGTCAAAATCGCTCATTAACAAACACTTGGACCCGTCCTGTCCAACTGTCATTCTTGTCCATTTTTGAACGATTCTTGTCTCACCTCTCCTTAAATTTTTAACTATATCTGGAATTATAGAACTCGGATTCAAGCTAAATTCATGGCGTTGGAAAGGTAAGACATGAGTCTACAAGTTATACGTTTCGGAAGTAACCCAGTTCTTCCTCTAAGGTAGTCAAAATTGCTCATTAACAAACACTTGGATTATTCTTGTCCAAGCTATTCTTGTCCATTTTTCAACGATTCTTGTCTCACCTCTCCTTAGATTTTTAACTATATCTAGAATTATAGAACTCGGATTCAAGCTAAATCTATGGCGTTGGAATGGTAAGACATGAGGCTACAAGATATACGTTTCAGAAGGAACCCAGTTTTTCCTCTAAAGTAGTCAAAATCTCTCATTAACAAACACTTGGATTATGTCTTGTCCAAGCGTTCTGTCCATTTTTGAACTGTTATTCTTGTCGACCTCTCCTTAGATTTTTAACTATATCTGGAGTTATAGAACTCCGATTCAAGCGAAATTTATGGCGTTGGAAAGGTAAGACATGAGGCTACAAGTTATACGTTTTGGAAGGAGCACAGTTCTTCCTCTAAGGTAGTCAAAATTGCTCATTAACAAACACTTGGGATGTCTTGTCCAACTGTTTCTGTCCATTTTTGAACGATTCTTGTCTCACCTCTCCTAAGATTTTTAACTATATCTAGAATTATAGAACTCGGATTCAAGCGAAATCTGTGGCGTTGGAAAGGTAAGACATGAGGCTACAAGTTATACGTTTCGGAAGGAACCCAGTTCTTCCTCTAAGGTAGTCAAAATCTCTCATTAACAAACACTTGGCCCATTCTTGTCCAACTATTCTTGTCGATTTTTGAACTGTTACTGTCTCACCTCTCCTTAGATTTTTAACTATATCTTGACATATAAAACTCCAATTCAAGCGAAATTTATGGCGTTGGAAAGGTAAGACATGAGGCTACAAGTTATACGTTTTGGAAGGAACCCAGTTCTTCCTCTAAGGTAGTCAAAATTGCTCATTAACAAACACTTGGACTGTTACTGTCCATTTTTAAACAGTTACTGTCTCACCTCTCTTTAGATTTTTAACTATATCTGGAATTATAGAACTCAGATTCAAGCTAAATCTGTGGCGTTCGAAAGGTAAGACATGAGGCTACAAGTTATACGTTTCGGAAAGAACCCAGTTCTTCATCTAAGGTAGTCAAAATCGCTCATTAACAAACACTTGGACTGTTACTGTCGAACTATTACTGTCCATTTTTGAATTGTTATACGTCTTACCTCTCCTTAGATTTTTAACTATATCTGAAGTTATAGAACTCCTATTCAAGCTAAATCTATGGTGTTGGAAAGGTAAGACTTGAGGCTACAAGTACTATGTTTAGGAAAGAACCTAGTTCTGCCTCTAAGGTAGTCAAAATCGCTCATTAACAAACACTTGGACTATTCTTGTCCATTTTGTCATTCCTCGACCTCTTCTTAGATTTTTAACTATATATGGAGTTATAGAACTCCGATTCAAGCTAAATTTATGGCGTTGGAAAGGTATGACTTGAGGCTACAAGTTATACGTTTTGGAAAGAACACAATTCTTGCTCTAAGGTAGTCAAAATCGCTCATTAACAAACACTTGAGTTATCAATGTCCAACGATCTTGTCCATTTTTGAACTTGTTACTATCGACCTCTCTTTAGATTTTTAACTATATCTGGAGTTATAGAATCTCCGATTCAAGCTAAATTTGTGGCGTTGGAAAGGTAAGACAAGAGGCTACAAGTTATACGTTGGAAAAACCCAGTTCGGCCTCTAAGGTAGTCAAAATTGCTCATTAACAAACACTTGGAGTCATCCTTGTCCAACTGTTACTGTCCATTTTTGAACGATTCTTGTCCCACCTCTCCTTAGATTTTTAACTATATCTGGAGTTATAGAACTCCGATTCAAGTTAAATCTGTGGCGTTAGAAAGGTAAGACATGAGGCTACAAGTTATATGTTTTGGAATGAACCCAATTTTTCCTCTAAGGTAGTCAAAATCTCTAATTAAAAAACACTTGGACTGTTATTGTCCAACTGTTACTGTCCATTTTTGAACTGTTTATGTCCGACCTCTCCTTAGATTTTTAACTATATCTGGAGTTATAAAACTCCGATTCAAGCGAAATTTATGGCGTTGGAAAGGTAAGACATGAGACTACAAGTTTTATGGTCGGAAAGAACGCAGTTCTACCTCTAAGGTAGTCAAAATAGCTTATTAACAAACACTTGGATTGTCTCTCGCCAACTCATTCTTGTCCATTTTTGAACAGTTACTGCCTCACCTCTCCTTAGATTTTTAACTATATGTGGAATTATAGAACTCGGATTCAAGCTAAATCTGTGGCTTTGGAAAGGTAAGACATGAGGCTACAAGTTATACGTTTCAGAAGGAACCTAGTTCTTCATCTAAGGTAGTCAAAATTGCTCATTAACAAACACTTGGACTGTTACTGTCCAACTATTACTGTCCATTTTTGAATTGTTACTGTCTTACCTCTCCTTAGATTTTTAACTATATCTGGAGTTATAGAACTCCTATTCAAGCTAAATCTATGGTGTTGGAAAGGTAAGACTTAAGGCTACAAGTACTATGTTTAGGAAAGAACCTAGTTCGCCTCTAAGGTAGTCAAAATCGCTCATTAACAAACACTTGGACCATTCTTGTCCAAGCTTTCTGTCCATTTTTGAAGTATTCTTGTCTCACCTCTCCTTAGATTTTTAACTATATCTAGAATAATAGAACTCGGATTCAAGCTAAATATGTGGCGTTGGAAAGGTAAGACATGAGGCTACAAGTTATACGTTTCGGAAGGAACCCAGTTCTTCCTCTAAGGTAGTCAAAATTGCTCATTAACAAACACTTGGACTGTTACTGTCCAACTTACATCTGTCCATTTTTGAACGATTCTTGTCTCACCTCTCCTTAGATTTTTAACTATATCTGGAATTATAGAACTCGGATTCAAGCTAAATCTGTGGCGTTGGAAAGGTAAGACATGAGGCTACAAGATATACATTCGGAAGGAACCCAGTTCTTCCTCTAAGGTAGTCAAAATCTCTCATTAACAAACACTTGGTATTCTTGTCCATTCAACTGTCGATTTTTGAACTATTCTTGTCGCACTCTCCTTAGATTTTTAACTATATCTGGAGTTATAGAACTCCGATTCAAGCGAAATTTATGGCGTTGGAAAGGTAAGACATGAGGCTACAAGTTATACGTTTCGGAAGGAACCCAGTTCTTCCTCTAAGGTAGTCAAAATTGCTCATTAACAAACACTTGGATGTCATCTTTGTCCAAGCTGTTACTGTCCATTTTTGAACGATTCTTGTCTCACATCTCCTTAGATTTTTAACTATATCTGGAATTATAGAACTCGGATTCAAGCTAAATCTGTGGCGTTGGAAAGGTAAGACATGAGGCTACAAGTTATATGTTTCGGAAGGAACGCAGTTCTTCCTCTAAGGTAGTCAAAATTGGTCATTAACAAACACTTGGATGTCATTCTTGTCCAACTATTCTGTCCATTTTTGAACAGATTCTTGTCTCACCTCTCCTTAGATTTTTAACTATATCGGAGTTATAGAACTGTGATTCAAGCTAAATCTGTGGCATTGGAAAGATAAGACATGAGTCTACAAGATATACGTTTCGGAAGGAACCCAGTTCTTCCTCTAAGGTAGTCAAAATTGCTCATTAACAAACACTTGGACTTATTCTTGTCAACTGTTACTGTCCATTTTTGAACGATTCTTGTCTCACCTCTCCTTAGATTTTTAACTATATCTGGAATTATAGAACTCGGATTCAAGCTAAATCTGTGGCGTTGGAAAGGTAAGACATGGGGCTACAAGATATACGTTTCAGAAGGAACCCAGTTCTTCCTCTAAAGTAGTCAAAATCTCTCATTAACAAACACTTGGACTGTTATGTCCAACAATTCCTGTCCATTTTTGAACAGTTCTTCTCGACCTCTCCTTAGATTTTTCACTATATCTGGAATTATAGAACTCGGATTCAAGCTAAATCTGTGGCGTTGGAAAGGTAAGACATGAGGCTACAAGATATACATTTCAGAAGGAACCCAGTTCTTCCTCTAAAGTAGTCAAAATCTCTCATTAACAAACACTTGGACTGTTATTGTCCAACAATTACTGTCCATTTTTGAACTGTTACTATCTGACCTCTCCTTAGATTTTTAACTATATCTGGAGTTATAGAACTCTGATTCAAGCAAAATTTATGGCGTTGGAAAGGTAAGACATGAGGCTACAAGTTATACGTTTCGGAAGGAACGCAGTTCTTCCTCTAAGGTAGTCAAAATCTCTCATTAACAAACACTTGGACTGTTACTGTCCAACTGTTACTGTCGATTTTTGAACTGTTACTATCTGACCTCTCCTTAGATTTTTAACTATATCCGGAGTTATAGAACTCGATTCAAGCGAAATTTATGGCGTTGGAAAGGTAAGACATGAGGCTACAAGTTATACGTTTCGGAAGGAACACAGTTCTTCCTCTAAGGTAGTCAAAATTGGTCATTAACAAACACTTGGATTCTTTGTCCAACTGTTATTCTGTCCATTTTTGAACGATTCTTGTCTCACCTCTCCTTAGATTTTTAACTATATCTGGAATTATAGAACTCGATTCAAGCTAAATTCGTATGGCTTTGGAAAGGTAAGACATGAGTCTACAAGATATACGTTTCGGAAGGAACCCAGTTCTTCCTCTAAGGTAGTCAAAATTGCTCATTAACAAACACTTGAGTGCATTCTTGTCCATTTTTGAACAGATTCTTGTCTCACCTCTCCTTAGATTTTTAACTATATCTGGAATTATAGAACTCTGATTCAAGCTAATTCTGTGGCGTTGGAAAGGTAAGACATGAGGCTACAAGTTATACGTGTCGGAAGGAACCCAGTTCTTCCTCTAAGGTAGTCAAAATCTCTCATTAACAAACACTTGGACTTTAACTTGTCCAACTGCTTCTGTCGATTTTTGAAGCTGATTCTGTCTCGACCTCTCCTTAGATTTTTAACTATATCCGGAGTTATAGAACTACGATTCAAGCGAAATTTATGGCGTTGGAAAGGTAAGACATGAGAATACAAGTTATACGTTTCGGAAGGAACGCAGTTCTTCCTCTAAGGTAGTCAAAATCTCTCATTAACAAACACTTGATTGTTATGTCCAACCATTTGTCGATTTTTGAACTGTTACTATCTCGACCTCTCCTTAGATTTTTAACTATATCGGAGTTATAGAACTGCGATTCAAGCGAAATTTATGGCGTTGGAAAGGTAAGACATGAGGCTACAAGTTATACGTTTCGGAAGGAACACAGTTCTTCCTCTAAGGTAGTCAAAATTGGTCATTAACAAACACTTGGACTGTTACTGTCCAACTGTTACTGTCCATTTTTGAACGATTCTTGTCTCACCTCTCCTTAGATTTTTAACTATATACGGAATTATAGAACTCGATTCAAGCTAATTCTGTGGCTTTGGAAAGGTAAGACATGAGTCTACAAGGTATACGTTTCGGAAGGAACCCAGTTCTTCCTCTAAGGTAGTCAAAATTGGTCATTAACAAACACTTGGTATTCTTTGTCCAAGTCATTCTGTCCATTTTTGAACGATTCTTGTCTCACCTCTCCTTAGATTTTTAACTATATCGGAATTATAGAACTCGATTCAAGCTAATTCTGTGGCTTTGGAAAGGTAAGACATGAGTCTACAAGATATACGTTTCGGAAGGAACCCAGTTCTTCCTCTAAGGTAGTCAAAATTGCTCATTAACAAACACTTGGACTGTTATTGTCCATTTTTGAACAGTTACTGTCTCACCTCTCCTTAGATTTTTAACTATATCCGGAATTATAGAACTCGATTCAAGCTAATTTACGTGGCGTTGGAAAGGTAAGACATGAGGCTACAAGTTATACGTGTCGGAAGGAACCCAGTTCTTCCTCTAAGGTAGTCAAAATCTCTCATTAACAAACACTTGGTACATTCTTGTCCAACTGTTACTTGTCGATTTTTGAACCGTATTCTTGTCGACCTCTCCTTAGATTTTTAACTATATCTGGAGTTATAGAACTCTGATTCAAGCGAAATTTATGGCGTTGGAAAGGTAAGACATGAGAATACAAGTTATACGTTTCGGAAGGAACGCAGTTCTTCCTCTAAGGTAGTCAAAATCTCTCATTAACAAACACTTGACTGTTATTCTTGTCCAACTGTTACTGTCGATTTTTGAACTGTTACTATCGACCTCTCCTTAGATTTTTAACTATATCCGGAGTTATAGAACTCTGATTCAAGCGAAATTTATGGCGTTGGAAAGGTAAGACATGAGGCTACAAGTTATACGTTTCGGAAGGAACACAGTTCTTCCTCTAAGGTAGTCAAAATTGGTCATTAACAAACACTTGGACTCTTTGTCCAACCATTCTTTGTCCATTTTTGAACGATTCTTGTCTCACCTCTCCTTAGATTTTTAACTATATCTGGAATTATAGAACTCTGATTCAAGCTAATTCTGTGGCTTTGGAAAGGTAAGACATGAGTCTACAAGATATACGTTTCGGAAGGAACCCAGTTCTTCCTCTAAGGTAGTCAAAATTGCTCATTAACAAACACTTGGACTGTTACTGTCCAACTGTTACTGTCCATTTTTGAACGATTCTTGTCTCACCTCTCCTTAGATTTTTAACTATATCTCGGAATTATAGAACTCGATTCAAGCTAATTCTGTGGCTTTGGAAAGGTAAGACATGAGTCTACAAGATATACGTTTCGGAAGGAACCCAGTTCTTCCTCTAAGGTAGTCAAAATTGCTCATTAACAAACACTTGGTCATTCTGGTTCTGTCCATTTTTGAACGATTCTTGTCTCACCTCTCCTTAGATTTTTAACTATATCTGGAATTATAGAACTCGATTCAAGCTAATTTCGTGGCGTTGGAAAGGTAAGACATGAGGCTACAAGTTATACGTGTCGGAAGGAACCCAGTTCTTCCTCTAAGGTAGTCAAAATCTCTCATTAACAAACACTTGGACATTCTTGTCCAACTTCTTGTCGATTTTTGAACTGTTACTGTCTGACCTCTCCTTAGATTTTTAACTATATCTGGAGTTATAGAACTCTGATTCAAGCGAAATTTATGGCGTTGGAAAGGTAAGACATGAGAATACAAGTTATACGTTTCGGAAGGAACGCAGTTCTTCCTCTAAGGTAGTCAAAATCTCTCATTAACAAACACTTGACTTATTGTCCAACTGTTCTTGTCCGATTTTTGAACTGTTACTATCGACCTCTCCTTAGATTTTTAACTATATCTGGAGTTATAGAACTCTGATTCAAGCGAAATTTATGGCGTTGGAAAGGTAAGACATGAGGCTACAAGTTATACGTTTCGGAAGGAACACAGTTCTTCCTCTAAGGTAGTCAAAATTGGTCATTAACAAACACTTGGACTGTTACTGTCCAACTGTTACTGTCCATTTTTGAACAGTTACTGTCTCACCTCTCCTTAGATTTTTAACTATATCTGGAATTATAGAACTCTGATTCAAGCTAATTCTGTGGCTTTGGAAAGGTAAGACATGAGTCTACAAGATATACGTTTCGGAAGGAACCCAGTTCTTCCTCTAAGGTAGTCAAAATTGCTCATTAACAAACACTTGGTATCATTCTTGTCCATTTTTGAACGATTCTTGTCTCACCTCTCCTTAGATTTTTAACTATATCCGGAATTATAGAACTCGATTCAAGCTAATTCTGTGGCTTTGGAAAGGTAAGACATGAGGCTACAAGATATACGCTTCAGAAGGAACCCAGTTCTTCCTCTAAAGTAGTCAAAATCTCTCATTAACAAACACTTGGACATTCTTGTCCAACTGTTATTCTTGTCCATTTTTGAACTGTTAGTGTGTCGACCTCTCCTTAGATTTTTAACTATATCCGGAGTTATAGAACTCGGATTCAAGCTAAATCTTTGGCGTTGGAATGGTAAGACATGAGTCTACAAGATATACGTTTCGGAAGGAACCCAGTTCTTCCTCTAAGGTAGTCAAAATTGCTCATTAACAAACACTTGGATCATTACTGTCCAACGCTTCTGTCCATTTTTGAACTGTTCTGTCTCGACCTCTCCTTAGATTTTTAACTATATCTGGAGTTATAGAACTCCGATTCAAGCGAAATTTATGGCGTTGGAAAGGTAAGACATGAGGCTACTAGTTATACATTTGGAAGGAACCCAGTTCTTCCTCTAAGGTAGTCAAAATTGCTCATTAACAAACACTTGGACTGTTATCTGTCCAACTGTTCTGTCCATTTTTGAACAGTTACTGTCTCACCTCTCCTAAGATTTTTAACTATATCTAGAATTATAGAACTCGGATTCAAGCGAAATCTGTGGCGTTCGAAAGGTAAGACATGAGGCTACAAGTTATACGTCTCGGAAGGAACCCAGTTCTTCCTCTAAGGTAGTCAAAATCTCTCATTAACAAACACTTGGACCGTTCCATGTCCCAACTGTTATCGTCTCGACCTCTCCTTAGATTTTTAACTATATCTGGAGTTATACAACTCTGATTCAAGCGAAATTTATGGCGTTGGAAAGGTAAAACATGAGGCTACAAGTTATACGTTTCGGAAGGAACGCAGTTCTTCCTCTAAGGTAGTCGAAATTGCTCATTAACAAACACTTGGACTGTTACTGTCCAACTGTTACTGTCCAATTTTGAACAGTTACTATCTCACCTCTCCTTAAGATTTTAACTATATCTGGAATTATAGAACTCTGATTCAAGCTAAATCTGTGGCGTTGGAAAGGTAAGACATGAGGCTACAAGATATACGTTTGGAAGGAACCCAGTTCTTCCTCTAAGGTAGTCAAAATTGCTCATTAACAAACACTTGGACGTTACTGTCTTGTCCATTTTTGAAGCATCTGTCTCACCTCTCCTTAGATTTTTAACTATATCTCGAATTATAGAACTCTGATTCAAGCTAAATTTGTGGCGTTGGAAAGGTAAGACATGAGGCTACAAGTTATACGTTTCGGAAGGAACCCAGTTCTTCCTCTAAGGTAGTCAAAATTGCTCATTAACAAACACTTGGACTGTTATCGTCCAACTGTTATTCGTCCATTTTTGAACGATTCATTGTCTCACCTCTCCTTTGATTTTTAACTATATCTGGAATTATAGAACTCGGATTCAAGCTAAATCTTTGGCGTTGGAAAGGTAAGACAAGAGGCTACAAGATATACGTTTCAGAAGGAACCCAGTTCTTCCTCTAAAGTAGTCAAAATCTCTCATTAACAAACACTTTGGTATTCTTGTCCAACTGTTATTGTCCATTTTTGAACTGTTATCGTCTCGCCCTCTCATTAGATTTTTAACTATATCTAGAGTTATAGAACTCCGATTCAAGGGAAATTTATGGCGTTGGAAAGGTAAGACATGAGGCTACAAGTTATATGTTCGGAAGGAACCCAGTTCTTCCTCTAAGGTAGTCAAAATTGCTCATTAACAAACACTTGGACTGTTACTGTCCATTTTTCAACAGTTACTGTCTCACCTCTCCTTAGATTTTTAACTATATCTAGAATTATAGAACTCGGATTCAAGCTAAATCTGTGGCGTTTGAATGGTAAGACATGAGTCTACAAGATATACGTTTCGGAAGGAACCCAGTTCTTCCTCTAAGGTAGTCAAAATTGCTCATTAACAAACACTTGACTGTTCTTTCGTCCAACTGTTATTGTCCATTTTTGAACCGTTACTTGTCTCGACCTCTCCTTAGATTTTTAACTATATCTAGAGTTATAGAACTCCGATTCAAGCGAAATGTATGGCGTTGGAAAGGTAAGACATGAGGCTACAAGTTATACGTGTCGGAAGGAACCCAGTTCTTCCTCTAAGGTAGTCAAAATTGCTCATTAACAAACACTTGGACGTTGTAACGTTACTGTCCATTTTTGAACGTTACTCGTGTCACCTCTCCTTAGATTTTTAACTATATCGGAATTATAGAACTCGGATTCAAGCTAAATTGTGGCGTTGGAAAGGTAAGACATGAGGCTACAAGTTATACGTTTTGGAAGGAACCCAGTTCTTCATCTAAGGTAGTCAAAATTGCTCATTAACAAACACTTGAGATCAGTATTCTTGTCCAACTGTTACTGTCCATTTTTGAACTGTTACTGTCTCATCTATCCTCAGATTTTTAACTATATATGGAGTTATAGAACTCCGATTCAAGCGAAATTTATGGCGTTGAAAAGGTAAGACATGAGCCTACAAGCTTTATGGTCGGAAAGAACTCAGTTCTGCCTTTAAGGTAGTCAAAATCGCTCATTAACAAACACTTGGACTATCATCGTCCAACTGTTACTTGTCCATTTTTGAACGGTTATTGCCTCACCTCTCCTTAGATTTTTAACTATATCTGGAATTATAGAACTCAGATTCAAGCTAAATCTATGGCTTTGGAAAGGTAAGACATGAGGCTACAAGTTATACGTTTCAGAAGGAACCCAGTTCTTCATCTAAGGTAGTCAAAATCTCTCATTAACAAACACTTGGAGTCATTCTCGTCCAACTGTTACTGTCGATTTTTGAACGTTACTGTCTCGACCTCTCCTTAGATTTTTAACTATATCTGGAGTTATAAAATTCTGATTCAAGCGAAATTTATGGCGTTGGAAAGGTAAGACATGAGGCTACAAGTTATACGTTTCAGAAGGAACGCAGTTCTTCCTCTAAGGTAGTCAAAATTGGTCATTAACAAACACTTGGACTGTTACTGTCCAACCGTTATTCTGTCCATTTTTGAACATGTACTTGTCTCACCTCTCCTTAGATTTTTAACTATATCCGGAATTATAGAACTCGATTCAAGCTAAATCTGTGGCATTGGAAAGGTAAGACATGAGTCTACAAGATATACGTTTCGGAAGGAACCCAGTTCTTCCTCTAAGGTAGTCAAAATTGCTCATTAACAAACACTTGACCTGTAATTCTGTCCATTTTTGAACGATTCTTGTCTCACCTCTCCTTAGATTTTTAACTATATGTGGAATTATAGAACTCGGATTCAAGCTAAATCTGTGGTGTTGGAAAGGTAAGACATGAGGCTACAAGTTATACGTTTCGGAAGGAACCCAGTTCTTCCTCTAAGGTAGTCAAAATTGCTCATTAACAAACACTTGGACTGTTACTGTCCAACTGTTACTGTCCATTTTTGAACAATTACTGTCTCACCTCTCCTTAGATTTTTAACTATATCTGGAATTATAGAACTCGGATTCAAGCTAAATCTTTGGCGTTGGAAAGGTAAGACAAGAGGCTACAAGATATATGTTTCAGAAGGAACCCAGTTCTTCCTCTAAAGTAGTCAAAATCTCTCATTAACAAACACTTGACCGTTATCTTGTCCAACTGTTATCTGTCGATTTTTGAACTGTTACTCGTCTCGACCTCTCCTTAGATTTTTAACTATATCGGAGTTATACAACTCGATTCAAGCGAAATTTATGGCGTTGGAAAGGTAAAACATGAGGCTACAAGTTATACGTTTCGGAAGGAACGCAGTTCTTCCTCTAAGGTAGTCAAAATCGCTCATTAACAAACACTTGGACTATTCTTGTCCAACCGTTATCGTCCATTTTTGAACTGCTATTTCGTCTCATCTATCCCCAGATTTTTAACTATATATGGAGTTATAGAACTCCGATTCAAGCGAAATTTATGGCGTTGGAAAGGTAAGACATGAGGCTACAAGATATACGTTTCAGAAGGAACCCAGTTCTTCCTCTAAAGTAGTCAAAATCTCTCATTAACAAACACTTGGACTGTTATTGTCCATTTTTGAACTGTTACTGTCTGCCCTCTCCTTAGATTTTTAACTATATCTAGAATTATAGAACTCGGATTCAAGCTAAATCTGTGGCGTTGGAATGGTAAGACATGAGGCTACAAGATATACGTTTTAGAAGGAACCCAGTTCTTCCTCTAAAGTAGTCAAAATCTCTCATTAACAAACACTTGACTATTCTTGTCCAACGGTTACTGTCCATTTTTGGTTATTCGTCTCGACCTCTCCTTAGATTTTTAACTATATCTCGGAGTGATAGAACTCCGATTCAAGCGAAATTTATGGCATTGGAAAGGTAAGACATGAGGCTACAAGTTATACGTTTCGGAAGGAACCCAGTTCTTCCTCTAAGGTAGTCAAAAGCTCTCATTAACAAACACTTGGTACTCGTTTGTCCAACTGTTACTGTCCATTTTTGAACTGTTACTGTCTTAACTCTCCTTAGATTTTTAACTATATCTGGAGTTATAGAACTCCTATTCAAGCTAAATCTATGGTGTTGGAAAGGTAAGACTTGAGGCTACAAGTACTATGTTTAGGAAAGAACCTAGTTACGCGCTCTAAGGTAGTCAAAATCGCTCATTAACAAACACTTGGACTGTTATTCTTGTCCAACTCATCGTCCATTTTTGAACCGTTATCTGTCTCATTTCTCCTCAGATTTTTAACTATATATGGAGTTATAGAACTCCGATTCAAGCTAAATTTATGGCGTTGGAAAGGTAAGACTTGAGGCTACAAGTTATACGTTTTGGAAAGAACACAATTGTTGCTCTAAGGTAGTCATAATCGCTCATTAACAAACACTTGTACTGTCAATGTCCAACCGATACCGTCCATTTTTTAACCGTTACTATCTCGACCTCTCTTTAGATTTTTAACTATATTTGGAGTTATAGAATCTCCGATTCAAGCTAAATTTGTGGCGTTGGAAAGGTAAGACATGAGGCAACAAGTTATACGTTTTGGAAAGAACCCAGTTCGGCCTCTAAGGTAGTCAAAATCGCTCATTAACAAACACTTGGACTCATCCTTTGTCCAACTGTTACATCGTCCATTTTTGAACAATTATTGTCCCACCTCTCCTTAGATTCTTAATTATATCTAGAATTATAGAACTCGGATTCAAGCTAAATCTGTGGCGTTGGAAAGGTAACACATGAGGCTACAAGTTATATGTTTTGGAATGAACCCACTTCTTCCTCTAAGGTAGTCAAAATCTCTAATTAAAAAACACTTGGACTGTCATCGTCCAACCGTTACCGTCCATTTTTGAACCGTTACTCGTCTGACCTCTCCTTAGATTTTTAACTATATCTGGAGTTATAGAACTCCGATTCAAGCGAAATTTATGGCGTTGGAAAGGTAAGACATGAGCCTACAAGTTTTATGGTCGGAAAGAACGCAGTTCTACCTCTAAGGTAGTCAAAATAGCTCATTAACAAACACTTGGATTGTCACTAGGCAACTGTTACTGTCCATTTTTGAACAGTTACTGCCTCACCTCTCCTCAGATTTTTAACTATATGTGGAATTATAGAACTCGGATTCAAGCTAAATCTATGGCATTGGAAAGGTAAGACATGAGGCTACAAGTTATACGTTTCAGAAGGAACCCAGTTCTTCCTCTAAGGTAGTCAAAATCGCTCATTAACAACCACTTGATATTATTCATCGTCCAACGCTGTTACTCTCCATTTTTTGAATGTTATTCGTCTCATCTATCCTCCGATTTTTAACTATATATGGAGTTATAGAACTCCGATTCAAGCGAAATTTATGGCGTTGGAAAGGTAAGACATGAGCTTACAAGCTTTATGGTCGGAAAGAACCCAGTTCTGCCTCTAAGGTAGTCAAAATCGCTCATTAACAAACACTTGGACTATCATTGTCCAACTGTATCGTCCATTTTTGAACAGTTACTATCTCACCTCTCCTTAGATTTTTAATTATATCTAGAATTATAGAACTCGGATTCAAGCTAAATCTTATGGCGTTGGAAAGGTAAGACATGAGGCTACAAGTTATACGTTTTCGGAAGGAACCCAGTTCTTCCTCTAAGGTTGTCAAAATGTCTCATTAACAAACACTTGGACCGTCACCTTTGTCCAACTGTTACTGTCCATTTTTGAACTGTTATCGTCTCGACCTCTCCTTAGATTTTTAACTATATCCGGAGTTATAGAACTCCGATTCAAGCGAAATTTATGGCGTTGGAAAGGTAAGACATGAGCCTACAAGTTTTATGGTCGGAAAGAACGCAGTTCTTCCTCTAAGGTAGTCAAAATTGCTCATTAACAAACACTTGGACTGTCACTGTCCAACTGTTACTGTCCATTTTTGAACGATTCTTGTCTCACCTCTCCTTAGATTTTTAACTATATCTGGAATTATAGAACTCGATTCAAGCTAAATCTTATGGCGTTGGAAAGGTAAGACATGAGTCTACAAGTTAAACGTTTCGGAAGTAACCCAGTTCTTCCTCTAAGGTAGTCAAAATCGCTCATTAACATACACTTGGACTGTTACTGTCCAACTGTTAGTATCCATTCTTGAACTATTAATGCTCGACCTCTCCTTAGATTTTTAACTATATCTGGAGTTATAGAACTCCGATTCAAGCGAAATTTATGGCGTTGGAAAGGTAAGACATGAGCCTACAAGTTTTATGGTCAGAAAGAACCCAATTCTGCCTCTAAGGTAGTCAAAATAGCTCATTAACAAACACTTGGACTGTCAGTGTCCAACTGTTACTGTCCATTTTTGAACTGTTACTGTCTGCCCTCTCCTTAGATTTTTAACTATATCTAGAGTTATAGAACTTCTATTCAAGCGAAATTTATGGCGTTGGAAAGGTAAGACATGAGGCTACAAGTTATACATTTTGGAAGGAACCCAGTTCTTCCTCTAAGGTTGTTAAAATGTCTCATTAACAAACACTTGGACTGTTACTGTCCAACTGTTACTGTCCATTTTTGAACTGTTAATGTCTCGACCTCTCCTTAGATTTTTAACTATATCCGGAGTTATAGAACTCCGATTCAAGCGAAATTTATGGCGTTGGAAAGGTAAGACATGAGCCTACAAGTTTTATGGTCGGAAAGAACGCAGTTCTACCTCTAAGGTAGTCAAAATAGCTCATTAACAAACACTTGGATTGTCACTAGCCAACTGTTACTGTCGATTTTTGAACTGTTACTGTCTCATCTCTCCTTAGATTTTTAACTATATCTGGAATTATAGAACTCGGATTCAAGCTAAATCTATTGCGTTAGACAGATAAGACATGAGGCTACAAGTTATACGTTTCAGAAGGAACCCAGTTCTTCCTCTAAGGTAGTCAAAATTGCTCATTAACAAACACTTGGACTATTCATCGTCCAATTGTTATCGTCCATTTTTGAACGTTCTTTGTCTCACCTCTCCTTAGATTTTTAACTATATCCGGAATTATAGAACTCCGATTCAAGCTAAATTTATGGCGTTGGAAAGGTAAGACATGAGTCTACAAGATATACGTTTCGGAATGAACCCAGTTCTTCCCCGAAAGTAGTCAAAATCGCTCATTAACAACCACTTGGACTATTACTGTCCAACTGTTATCGTCCATTTTTGAACTGTTACTGTCTCATCTATCCTCAGATTTTTAACTATATATGGAGTTATAGAACTCCGATTCAAGCGAAATTTATGGCGTTGGAAAGGTAAGACATGAGCCTACAAGCTTTATGGTCGGAAAGAACCCAGCTTCTGCCTCTAAGGTAGTCAAAATCGCTCATTAACAAACACTTGACCGTCATTGTCCAACTCATTCGTCCATTTTTGAACTGTTATCGTCTCGCCCTCTCCTTAGATTTTTAACTATATCTAGAGTTATAGAACTTCTATTCAAGCGAAATTTATGGCGTTGGAAAGGTAAGACATGAGGCTACAAGTTATACATTTTGGAAGGAACCCAGCTTCTTCCTCTAAGGTTGTTAAAATGTCTCATTAACAAACACTTGGACATCCTTTGTCCAAATGTTACTGTCCATTTTTGAACAGCATCTTGTCTCACCTCTCCTTAGATTTTTAACTATATCTGGAATTATAGAACTCGGATTCAAGCTAAATCTGTGGCGTTGGAAAGGTAAGACATGAGGCTACAAGTTATACGTTTTGGAAGGAACCCAGTTCTTCCTCTAAGGTTGTTAAAATGTCTCATTAACAAACACTTGGACTGTCACTGTCCAAATGTTACTGTCCATTTTTGAACAGTTCTCGTCTCACCTCTCCTTAGATTTTTAACTATATCTCGGACTTATAGAACTCGGATTCAAGCTAAATCTATGGCGTTGGAAAGGTAAGACATGAGGGTACAAGTTATACGTTTTGGAAGGAACCTAGTTCTTCCTCTAAGGTAGTCAAAATCTCTCATTAACAAACACTTGACATTCTTGTCCAACTGTTACTCGTTGATTTTTGAACTGTTAATCGTCTCATCTCTCCTTAGATTTTTAACTATATCTGGAATTATAGAACTCGGATTCAAGCTAAATCTATTGCGTTGGACAGGTAAGACATGAGGCTACAAGTTATACGTTTCGGAAAGTAACCCAGTTCTTCCTCTAAGGTAGTCAAAATTGCTCATTAACAAACACTTGACCGTTCATTGTCCAACTGTTACCGTCCATTTTTGAACAGATTATCGTCTCACCTCTCCTTAGATTTTTAACTATATCTCGGAATTATAGAACTCGGATTCAAGTAAATCTGTGGCGTTGGAAAGGTAAGACATGAGGGTACAAGTTATACGTTTCGGAAGGAACCTAGTTCTTCCTCTAAGGTAGTCAAAATCTCTCATTAACAAACACTTGGACTGTTACTTGTCCAACTCGTTATCGTTGATTTTTGAACTGTTATCTGTCTCATCTCTACTTAGATTTTTAACTATATCTCGGAATTATAGAACTCGGATTCAAGCTAAATCTATGGCGTTGGAAAGGTAAGACATGAGGCTACAAGTTATACGTTTGGAAGGAACCCAGTTCTTCCTCTAAGGTAGTCAAAATTGCTCATTAACAAACACTTGAACTGTCACTGTCCAACTGTTACTGTCCATTTTTGAACTGTTACTCTCTTACCTCTCCTTAGATTTTTAACTATATCTGGAGTTATAGAACTCCGATTCAAGCTAAATTTAAGGCGTTGGAAAGGTAAGACTTGAGGCTACAAGTTATACGTTTTGGAAAGAACACAATTTTTCCTCTAAGGTAGTCAAAATCGCTCATTAACAAACACTTGGACTGTCATTGTCCAACCGATCAACGTCCATTTTTGAACTGTTACTGTCTCGACCTCTCCTTAGATTTTTAACTATATCTGGAGTTATAAAATCTCCGATTCAAGCTAAATTTATGGCGTTGGAAAGGTAAGACATGATGCTACAAGTTATACGTTTTGGAAAGAACCCAGTTCGGCCTCTAAGGTAGTCAAAATCGCTCATTAACAAACACTTGACTGTCATCCTTTGTCCAACTGTTACTATCCATTTTTAAACTGTTACTGTGTGACCTCTCCTTAGATTTTTAACTATATCTGAGATTATAGAACTCCGATTCAAGCTAAATCTGTGGCGTTGGAAAGGTAAGACATTAGCCAACATATTTTATGGTCGGAAAGAACCCAGTTCTGCCTCTAAGGTAGTCAAAATAGCTCATTAACAAACACTTGGACTGTCACTGTCCAACTGTTACTGTCCATTTTTGAACAGTTACTCTCTCACCTCTCCTTAGATTTTTAATTAAATCTGGAGTTATAGAACTTCGATTCAAGCTAAATCTGTGGTGTTAAAAAGGTAAGACTTGAGGCTACAAGTTCTATGTTTTGGAAAGAACCCAGTTCTGCCTCTAAGGTAGTCAAAATCGCTCATTAACAAACACTTGGACTGTCACTGTCCAACTGTTACTGTCCATTTTTGAACTGTTAATGTCTCATCTCTCCACAGATTTTTAACTATATATGGAGTTATAGAATTCTGATTCAAGCTAAATTTATGGCGTTGGAAAGGTAAGGCATGAGGCTACAAGTTATATGTTTGGAAAGAACCCAGTTCTTCCTCTAAGATAGTCAAAATCTCTCATTAACAAACACTTGACCGTGACTGTCCAACTGTTATCGTCCATTTTTGAACCGTTATCGTCTCGACCTCCCCTTAGATTTTTAACTATATCGGTGGTTATAGAACTCCGATTCAAGCGAAATTTATGGCGTTGGAAAGGTAAGACATGAGCCTACAAGTTTTATGGTCGGAAAGAACCCAGTTCCGCCTCTAAGGTAGTCAAAATAGCTCATTAACAAACACTTGACTGTCGGTGTCCAACTGTTACTCGTCCATTTTTGAACGATTATCGTCTCACCTCTCCTTAGATTTTTAACTATATCTGGAATTATAGAACTCGGATTCAAGCTAAATCTGTGGCATTGGAAAGGTAAGACATGAGGCTACAAGTTATACGTTTCGGAAGGAACCCAGTTCTTCCTCTAAGGTAGTCAAAATCTCTCATTAACAAACACTTGGACTGTGACTGTCCAACTGTTACTGTCCATTTTTGAACTGTTACTGTCTGACCTCTCCTTAGATTTTTAACTATATCTGGAGTTATAGAACTCGGATTCAAGCTAAATCTGTGGCGTTGGAATGGTAAGACATGAGTCTACAAGATATACGTTTCGGAAGGAACCCAGTTCTTCCTCTAAGGTAGTCAAAATTGCTCATTAACAAACACTTGGACTGTTACTGTCCAACAGTTATCGTCCATTTTTGAATTGTTACTATCTTACCTTTCCTTAGATTTTTAACTATATCTCGGAGTTATAGAACTCCTATTCAAGCTAAATCTGTGGTGTTGGAAAGGTAAGACTTGAGGGTACAAGTACTATGTTTAGGAAAGAACCTAGTTTGTTTCTAAGGTAGTCAAAATCGCTCATTAACAAACACTTGGACTGTTATTGTCCAACTGTTACTGTCCATTTTTGAACTGTTACTGTCTCATCTCTCCTCAGATTTTTAACTATATATGGAGTTATAGAACTCCGATTCAAGCTAAATTTATGGCGTTGGAAAGGTAAGACTTGAGGCTACAAGTTATACGTTTTGGAAAGAACACAATTCTTCCTCTAAGGTTGTCAAAATCGCTCATTAACAAACACTTGGACTGTCAATGTCCAACTGATACTGTCCATTTTTGAACTATTACTATCTGACATCTCTTTAGATTTTTAACTATATCTGGAGTTATAGAATCTCCGATTCAAGCTAAATTTATGGTGTTGGAAAGGTAAGACATGAGGCTACAAGTTATACGTTTTGGAAAGAACCTAGTTCGGCCTCTAAGGTAGTCAAAATCGCTCATTAACAAACACTTGGATCCGTCATCGTCCAACCGTTACGGTCCATTTTTGAACAGCTTCTGTCCCACCTCTCCTTAGATTTTTAACTATATCTGGAGTTATAGAACTCCGATTCAAGCTAAATATGTGGCATTGGAAAGGTAAGACATGAGGCTACAAGTTACACGTTTTGGAAAGAACCCAGTTCTTCCTCTAAGGTAGTCAAAATCTCTAATTAAAAAACACTTGAACTGTCTTGTCCAACTGTTCTGTCCATTTTTAAATTGTTTCTTGTGCGACCTCTCCTTAGATTTTTAACTATATCTGGAATTATAGAACTCCGATTCAAGCAAAATTTATGGCGTTGGAAAGGTAAGACATGAGCCTACAAGTTTTATGGTCGGAAAGAACACAGTTCTGCCTCTAAGGTAGTCAAAATAGCTCATTAACAAACACTTGGAGTGTCACTGTCCAACTGTTACTGTGCATTTTTGAACAGTTACTGCCTCACCTCTCCTTAGATTTTTAAGTATATGTGGAATTATAGAACTCGGATTCAAGTTAAATCTGTGGCGTTGGAAAGGTAAGACATGAGGCTACAAGTTATACGTTTTGGAAGGAACCCAGTTCTTCCTCTAAGGTAGTCAAAATCGCTCATTAACAACCACTTGGACTATTACTGTCCAACTGTTACTGTCCATTTTTGAACTGTTACTGTCTCATCTATCCTCAGATTTTTAACTATATATGGAGTTATAGAACTCCGATTCAAGCGAATTTTATGGCGTTGGAAAGGTAAGACATGAGCCTATAAGCTTTATGGTCGGAAAGAACCCAGTTCTGCCTCTAAGGTAGTCAAAATCGCTCATTAACAAACAATTGTACACATCCTTGTCCAACTGTTATCTGTCCATTTTTGAACAATTACTTTCTCACCTCACCTTAGATTTTTAACTATATCTGGAGTTATAGAACTCCGATTCAAGCTAAATCTGTGGCGTTGGAAAGGTAAGACCTGAGGCTCCAAGTTTTATGGCCGGAAGGAACCCAGTTCTGCCTCTACGGTAGTCAAAATGGCTCAATAAAAAACACTTGGACTGTCACTGTCCAACTGTTACTCTCCATTTTTAAATAGTTACTGTCTCACTTCTCCTTAGATTTTTAACTATATCTGGAATAATAGAACTCCGATTCAAGATAAATATGTGGCGTTGGAAAGGTAAGACATGAGGCTACAAGTTATATGTTTGGAAAGAACCCAGTTCTTCCTCTAAGGTAGTCAAAATCGCTCATTAACAAACACTTGACGTTATTCTTGTCCAACTGTTACTGTCCATTTTTGAACTGTTACTGTCTAACCTCTCCTTAGATTTTTAACTATATATGGAGTTATTGAACTCCGATTCAAGCGAAATTTATGGCGTTAGAAAGGTAAGACATGAGCCTACAAGTTTTGTAGTCAGAAAGAACCCAGTTCTGCCTCTAAGGTAGTCAAAATGGCTCATTAACAAACACTTGGACTGTCACTGTCCATTTTTGAACAGTTACTGTCTCACCTCTCCTTAGATTTTTAACTATATCTGGAATTATAGAACTCCGATTCAAGCTAAATCTGTGGCATTGGAAAGGTAACACATGAGGCTGCAAGTTATACGTTTTGGAAGGAACCCAGTTCTTCCTCTAAGGTAGTCAAAATCGCTCATTAACAAACACTTCGATCCATTGTCCAACTCGTTACTCTCCATTTTTGAATGTTATCTGTCTCACCTCTCCTTAGATTTTTAACTATATCTGGAATAATAAAACACCGATTCAAGCTAAATATATGGCGTTGGAAAGGTAAGAGATGAGTCTACAAGTTATACGTTTTGGAAGGAACCCAGTTCTTCCTCTAAGGTAGTCAAAATCGCTCATTAATAAACACTTGGATGTCATTCTTGTCCAACTCGTCACCGTCCATTTTTGAACTGTTCTTGTCGACCTCTCCTTAGATTTTTAACTATATCTCGGAGTTATAGAACTCCGATTCAAGCGAAATTTATGGCCTTGGAAAGGTAAGAGATGAGCCTACAAGTTTTATGGGTTGGAAAGAACCCAGTTCGCCTCTAAGGTAGTCAAAATAGCTCATTAACAAACACTTGGACTCCTTTGTCCAACTGGTACTATCCATTTTTTAACTGTTACTTGCCTCACCTCTCTTCAGATTTTTAACTATATCTGGAATTATAGAACTTGGATTCAAGCTAAATCTGTGGCGTTGGAAAGGTAAGACATGAGGCTACAAGTTATACGTTTTGGAAGGAACCCAGTTCTTCCTCTAAGGTAGTCAAAATTGCTCATTAACAAACACTTGGACTGTTACTGTCAATTTTTGAACAGTTACTGTCTCACCTCTCCTTAGATTTTTAACTATATCTGGACTTATAGAACTCCGATTCAAGCTAAATCTGTGGCGTTGGAAAGGTAAGACATGAGGCTACAAGTTTTATGGCCGGAAAGAACCCAGTTCTGCCTCTACGGTAGTCAAAATGGCTCAATAACAAACACTTGGACTGTCACTGTCCAACTGTTACTCTCCATTTTTGAATAGTTACTGTCTCACCTCTCCTTAGATTTTTAACTATATCTGGAATAATAGAACTCCGATTCAAGATAAATATGTGGCGTTGGAAAGGTAAGACATGAGTCTACAAGTTATACTTTTTGGAAGGAACCCAGTTCTTCCTCTAAGGTAGTCAAAATCGCTCATTAACAAACACTTGGACTGTTACTGTCAACTGCATTCTTGTCCATTTTTGAACTGTTATTCTTGTCTCGACCTCACCTTAGATTTTTAACTATATCTAGAGTTATAGAACTCCGATTCAAGCGAAATTTATGGCGTTGGAAAGGTAAGACATGAGCCAAAAAGTTTTATGATCGGAAAGAACCCAGTTCTGCCTCTAACGTAGTGAAAATGGCTCATTAACAAACACTTGGACTG
The DNA here is from genome assembly GCA_019202695.1 of Populus x sibirica. NCBI lineage: Eukaryota > Viridiplantae > Streptophyta > Magnoliopsida > Malpighiales > Salicaceae > Populus > Populus x sibirica. The sequence goes on from JAGMVL010002280.1 coordinate 83,283, forward strand.
TCACTGTCCAACTGTTACTGCCATTTTTGAACGATTCTTGTCTCACGTCTCCTTAGATTTTTAACTGTATCTGGACTTATAGAACTCCGATTCAAGCTAAATCTGTGGCGTTGGAAAGGTAACACATGAGGCTACAAGTTATACGTTTTGGAAGGAACCCAGTTTGATGCAACCATATTATTCAATAGTTTCACCCACATTTAACTAGTGTTTTGCCTATGTTTTATATATAAAATGCCTTGATATTCTTTGTTTTATGTTTTGAAGGCACTTTTGGATGAAAGATGCAAAAAGGAGTAAATTGGAGATAATTGGCAGATTTGACCTTCAGTCGATGTTTTGTGCAGAGCGTGAGCTCTAGAGGTTCAAATGAAGTGATTCCAGTGGAATTAAAAAGGTAACATCCATAATTTTCTGGACATCTAAGGCAAGAAAATAAAATAAGGAAGAGCATGGAAATCGCAGCCTTCAAAGTCAAATCTCGCAATCTGCCGGTGTTGACCTTTGGCCATTCCAACTTGAATATCTGGAGCTACAGAAGTCCAATTGATGCAAACTCAATTGTTTTGGATTCATAACTCAAAGTTATATAAACTCTCAAAATTTCAGCCAAAAACGATGTCATATGAGGGAGATATGATTTTTCAAAGATGACATCTGAATTCTGCCAGCAAACAGGTTTCGTGAAGAAACGAGTCCAAATGACATTCCGAAGTATTTAAACCGATATCCAAGTTTTTATTTCAGCAATTTAGCTCCTCTAAATCAAAGCTTGAAGATTTCATGCAAGGCTATTTCTCCTTTTTAGGAAAATAGTTATTGAAGTACTTAAATGTAAACAGTCTACTTAATGGAGGACTATTTTGTAAAATAGAGACCTAGGGTTTCCTAGGATATAAAAAGAATGAGAGAAGAGAAGGGGAGCAGCCAGCCAAGGAGAGAAAAACGCCCCCTTCCTCTAAGAAACCCTAAATTATGCATTCTTCCTTCTTTTTGATTAGTTGTTCAACAAACATGCAAGGCTAAACACTTTTTCTTGGTTGCAAGGACACGGAAACCTTCGGATTTCAAGAACTGTGAGATTTATTTTACCTTTTCTTTTCAGTTTATATGATGAATATGTTTGTTCTCCTATGCTTATTTTTCCTATGATTGTTTATTTTAATTGCTAGAGCGGACTCTAAGTTATTATTGTAGACAATCTATTGTTAAGTTTGATATCAAAACCGGAGTTGTGGTATATGAACTTGTGAAGCAACCGAGTTTAATAATTGTGGCGGATCTACGTTATTAATCTTAGGGAGAACATTCAATCAAATCAAACATAGACTCATGGGACAGTTATGTTTTCTTGATTAATCAACTTATCTAGTTCTTAAGGCCGCCATTGAATTAAATTACTAGTGCGGACACTGTGGTTGTTTGATGGTTAGGGCTAGTTATACGGCGGATCCGTTAACTAACCAATGTTAAGAAGAGATAAATATTCAGAATATAAATTGATGTTTCGTTTCCATGATCGGTTCGATTTTCGTAGGTGGATGTGTGCTTGTGACCAAGGTTTGTTCTCTTGATAATTTTCTCGATTTTATTAAATTTAGTTTGATAGTTGTTCTGTTTTCTTTTGCTTTAGCCTAGATAACGTCCAACCCCCCCCCCCAAATTGCATATCATCTAGCATAAAAATCTGAATTGAATCTTCCTCGTGGGATCGACCCCTTGCTTGCTCTATACTATCTTGTGTGTTGTGTTTGAAGCTAGGGTAATTAATTTGTGCGACCGCGACATCGCAACAAATTTTGGCGCCGTTTCGGGGAAGTAATTTTAGTTGATTCTTGTGCTATTATTTTTATTTGCTGTGATTGTTATTTCTTTTTCTGAAAAAAAAAAAATAGAATTTTTGTTTGCTGCGGTTGATCGTTCATTACGGCATGGTACTGTTCAAAACAGATTTTTTGGTGGAATTAGGTATCGGCCATTTGTTTCCTGAAGGGAAACGACGTTCTAAACAGGACTAGTGGAAAACCACTAGCCCCACCCTATCGAGGCCAAATTCCGCTGTTTTCTAGGGTTTTTAGGCAGTTTTTGTTTTCTACCGTAGGATTTTCGTACAATTTGCATTGTTTTCGATCTCTTGTGTGGTTGGTTTATTTTGAATTTTCTTGATGATTTATGCCAGTAACTCGTTCTACTAATCAAATTCAAGTGCATTTGGATCTCGAAATAGAAAAAACTTTACGCAGTTACGAAAGGAAGCTCGCCTTAACACCATGGCTGTTGCACGACAACAAACACTCAAGGAGCTTCGTTGCTCCTAACGTGGAAAATCAGCCATTGTGCATAAACATCGACAATAATGTAAACTTTGAGCTCAAATCTGGTTTTATACATTTGCTACCAACTTTCAATGGTCTTGCAGGAGAAGATCCTCATACTCATCTCAAGGAATTCCATATGGTTTGCGTTGGTATGAAACCGAATGGAGTTGATGAAGAACAGGTTAAGTTGAAAGCTTTCCCTTTCTCTTTAAAAGGCGGCAAAGGTATGGCTTTTCTCCATTCTCCCAGGTTCAATTGGAACGTGGAATGGCATGAAGAAGATCTTCCTTGAGAAGTATTTCCCAAGCATCTCGAGTTGCCAACATAAGGAAAGAAATATGTGGGATTCGACAATCTCATGGAGAGACACTTTCCGAGTATTGGGAAAGATTTGAGCAATCGTGCATTCAATGCCCTCATCATCAAATACCCGATCATTTGCTCATTCAATATTTCTATGAAGGATTGATGCCTACCGACCGTAGTATCATTGATGTTGCAAGTGGAGGGGCATTGGTAGATAAGACACCCGAGGCCGCACGCCAATTGATCTCAAACATGGCAGCCAACTCGAAACAGTTTGGCACTCGTGGAGACTTTGCAAATAAACGAGTAAATGAGATAAGTATTTCTAACCTTGAGAATAAAGTTAATGATCTTACTTCTCTTGTGCGTTCTTTGGCTTGTGGCAATGTACAAGCAGGTGAAAGTTTGTAGCATATGCTCCTTACAAGGACATGCTTCGGATATGTGCCCAACAATGCAAGAAGATTACATTGAACAAGCTAATGCAGTTGATGGAGCATTCAATGGACAACCTCGGCGTAAGTATGATCCTTTTTCCCACACGTACAATCCTGGATGGAGAGATCATCCCAACCTACGGTATGGGAACCAGCCTCAACAAGGCAATCAAGGCCGACAATTCCATCCCCATGGATTTCAGCCCCAACAGAATTATCAAGCAAGACAACCCCCTTCATTCACAAACTCCAATGTTATGGGGTCGTCATCCAGTGATGATCTTCGTGAGATGATGAAAACTTTGGCTTCTAACACCGTGACCTTGCAACAAAATGTCATGTCTTTTCAACAGAAACAAGGTCAAGTATTCACAACTTGGAGAAGCAAATGGGGCAAGTAGCTTCAAGTGTGGGGAAATTGGAAGCACAAATGAATGGAAAATTGCCCTCCCAAGCATTGAATCCAAAAGAGAATGTTAGTGCGATCATGCTGCGAAGTGGGAAAGAACTTGAAGAGAAAAGGTCGAAACAAATTGAGATGGAGGAAGAAGAAGAGATAGAAACTGAATTGAGTACAAAAAAGAAACATCCTTCTCCTTCACAAATTGAAACCACGACCAACACTCTAAAGGTAAGTCCTCAATCAATGACTTCCAGTTTTAAAACAATTCCACCCTTTCCGTGAGTTCTTCTAGGTCAAAGAAAGAGGACAAAGAAAAAGAGATTTTAGAGGTTTTCAAGAAAGTAGAACTCAACATTCCTTTGCTTGATGCTATCAAGCAAATTCCCAAGTATGCAAAATTCTTGAAGGAGTTGTGTACTACTAAGAGAGCTTTCAAACCGAAAGGTCATGAAACGGTAAGTATGGGTGAAGTTGTATTTGCCGTTGTTCAAAAGAATCTGCCTTTGAAACAAAAAGACCAGTGCGTTTACTATCCCATGTGTTATTGGTAATGCTAGTTTTAAAAGAGCTTTATGCGATTTAGGTGCATCCATTAGTGTTATGCCCAAACATGTTTATGATTCTCTTAGTCTTGAGCCTTTGAATAAAACTAGCATTGTAATACAACTTGCGGATCGTAGTTTTGTTTACCCACTTGGTGTGATAGAAGATGTCCTAGTTAAGATTGATAGTTTGGTCATTCCATGCGACTTTTATATTCTTGATATGGAACATGATTCTTGTGATTCATCAAACAGCACTCCTATATTGTTTGGGAGACCATTCTTGAAAACTGCCAATACAAGGATAGATTGTGGTAAGGATACTTTGTCTATGGAAGTAGGAGATGAAAAGATTGAATTTAATTTTCATGATGCAATGAAATATCCTTATAGCAATGTTTATTCTATCACATGCTATGACCAAGTTGATAAGTGTGTGCAGCAAGTTTTTGATTTTGATTGTGAGGATGGATTAAGCGTAGCTTTGAGCTATGGCTATGATTTTACCGAGATAGAAGAGATGGAGAGGCACATATGTGTTCCCCAAAACGTGCACGAATCAGCATTGGCTTTGCAATCATTGCAAACCTGTTCCCCATGGTAATGTCTTTGTTGATTTAGTACTCTCACATAAAAAGCTTTTGCCATCTATTTTACAGCACCCGAAAGTTAGAATTGAAACCTTTGCCCGATAATTTGAAGTATGTATTCATTGGCGACAACAATACACTTCCCGTTATTATAGCATCAGGTTTGACAAATACGCAAGAGGAAAAACTTGTGAAATTGTTATGTGATCACAAGACGGCCATTGGATGGACTTTAGCTGACATCAAGGGCATTAGTCCCTCAATGTGTATGCATCACATACTATTGGAGGACAATGTGAAACCAACAAGGGAAATGCAAAGGAGGTTGAACCCGCCTATGATGGAGGTAGTGAAAGCTGAAATTTTAAAACTGTTAGATGCAGGAGTCATTTATCCCATCACGGACAAGTAAATGGGTTGCGCCAATCCATGTGGTGCCTAAAAAGACCGGAATCACGTTGGTGAAAAACAAAAATGATGAGCTCATTCCTACTCGCATCTCGAGTGGATGGAGAATGTGTGTTGATTACGTAAAGCTAAATCTTGCTACACGCAAAGATCATTTTCCATTACCATTCATGGATCAAATGCTTGAACGCCTAGCAGGTAAGTCTTTTTATTGCTTTCTTGATGGATATAGTGGATACAATCGATTGTTATTAATCCCGAGGATCAAGAAAAGACTACATTTACATGTCCATTTGGTACATATGCATATAGGAGAATGCCCTTTGGTCTCGTAATGCACCCGCAACTTTTCAAAGATGCATGATGAGTATTTTTTTCGACTATGTTGAAAGAATAATTGAGGTTTTCATGGATGATTTCACGGTGTATGGTGATTCTTTTGATAAATGTCTAGAAAATTTATCTTTGATCTTGAAAAGGTGCATTGAAACTAACCTTGTCTTAAACTATGAGAAGTGTTATTTTATGGTAGAACAAGGAATAGTTCTTGGGCATGTTGTGTCTTCACGTGGATTAGAGGTTGATAAAGCTAAAATAGACGTTATTTCATCATTGCCTTACCCCTCCCTGCGTGAGGGAAATTCGTTCTTTTCTTGGCCATGCAGGTTTCTATCGACGCTTTTTTAAAGATTTCTCAAAGATTTCAGCACCCTTGTGCAAACTATTAGCCAAAGAAGTGGATTTTGTGTTTGATCAAGCATGTAAAGATGCCCATGATGAGCTTAAGAGGCGTGTCACATCGCCACTATCATCCAACCACCAAATTGGGATGAGCCTTTTGAGATAATGTGTGATGCAAGTGACTATGCGGTAGGGGCTGTCCTTGGGCAAAGAATTGGGAAGAATTTGCATGTTATCGCCTATGCTTCCCGCATGTTGGACGGTGCACAATGCAATTACCATACAACCGAGAAGGAACTTTTTGCAGTGGTGTTTGCTCTTGAAAAATTTAGGTCATATCTACTTGGTACAAAAGTCATTGTTTTTACCGATCATGCAGCTTTAAGGTATCTTTTGAAGAAAAAGGAGTCCAAACCAAGATTGATTAGGTGGATCTTGCTTTTACAAGAATTTGATCTTGAGATCAAAGACAAAAAAGGTGCCGAAAATCATGTGGCTGATCACTTGAGCCGACTAAGGACCGAGGATATACAAACCGAAACAATAAGAGAGACATTCCCCGATGAGCAGTTGTATGTGTTACATTCCTCTACAAGACCATGGTATGCCGATTTGGTGAACTATTTAGTCACCAAAGAATTCCCTCCAGGTTTGTCTACATCCCAAAAAGACAAGTTACGAGCGATGCTAAATATTATTTTTGGGATACTCCTTATCGTGGAAATTTTGTGTGGATCAAGTAGTTAGGAGATGTGTACCACAAGATGAATTTCATTCCATTCTTACCTTTTGTCATTCTCATTCTTGTGGTGGGCATTTTGGAGCAAAAAGAACGGCCTACAAGGTACTTGAAAGTGGTTTTTATTGGCCTTCTATTTTTAAGGATGCATATCATTTTTGCAAATCATGTGAAAAATGCCAAAAAACAGGTAATATCACTCACAAGAATCAAATGCCTTTAACAAATATTCTTGTGAGTGAAATTTTTGATGTTTGGGGTATTGATTTTATGGGTCCATTTCCTTCTTCTTTTGGCAATCTTTATATCCTTCTTTCTTGTTGATTATGTGTCCAAATGGATTGAGGTGAAAGCCACACGAACTAACGATGCTAAGGTTGTTTTAGATTTTGTCGGGACTCACATAGTTGACAGTTTGGAATCCCTAAAGCTATCATTAGTGATCGTGGCACTCATTTTTGCAATCGTTCAATGGAAATATTGTTACGCAAATATCATGTGACTCATCAAACTTCCACAGCATACCATCCTCAAACGAATGGCCAAGCTGAAATTTCAAATCGAGAAATCAAGTCCATTTTGGAGAAGACAAAGTGCAACCTAACCGGCGAGATTGGAGTCTACGACTTGGTGATGCACTTTGGGCTTATCGGATCGCTTACAAATCACCTATAGGAATGTCACCTTATAGGATGATTTATGGAAAAGCATGTCATCTACCGGTGGAGCTTGAACACAAAGCTTTTGGGCCATTAAAAAATGTAACATGGATTATGATGCTGCGGGATTGCAAGAAAGTTGCAATTGCAAGAGTTGGAAGAGATTCGAAATGATGCTTACGAGAATGCAAGGATTTATAAAGAAAAGACTAAGAGTCTCCATGACCGAATGATTACAAGAAAAGAGTTTAATGTTGGAGACAAAGTCCTTCTTTATCATTCGCGTTTGAAACTTTTTCCTGGAAAGTTACGCTCTCGTTGGATTGGACCATTTGTTATTTCTAATGTTTTTTCTTATGGTGCAGTTGAAATTACAAGTTTAGAAACCAACAAAGTACTCAAGGTCAATGGGCATCGCTTGAAACCTTTCTATGAAGGTTGGACGACAGAACTCACCGCTTCGCGGAGTTAGCTGAACCAATCTATGAAGAATAAGCATGCAACATGTCGAGCCAATGACATAAAACAAAAGCGCTTACTCGGGAGGCAACCCGGCACAAAAAAAAAAAACAGATTTGCTTTCTTTTTCCCTTGTCTTTTATTTTTCGCATTTTACTTTATTTTTGTCATTCTCCAATATTCCTTTTCTTTTATTTTAACATTGAGGACAATGTTATGTTTTAAGTGTGGGGGTATTGGGAGAATGTTGGTTTTCTAATTTTGGTTTTCTTTGTTATTTTTCAAAATAAAAAAAAAAATTATGTTTGATCTTTTGAACTCCCATTGGTTTTTGAGAATATGAGTATTATGTATGAGAATTAGTTGAGATAGATGAAGATATAAATCGAATGAAGGAGTGTGCATGCAAGTTTTAAGGTTTAATTGGTTTAGGGATTGACTTTGAGAATATGTCATGTTGACTTTATAGTGTTATACCAATGCAAGCTTTTGAGCCTTCAACATTATATTCTTTGATTATGCCTTCTTTCAATGATATGTATCTTTAGAACTTGCTTCATATCTTGTTGAGATTACATTCATATTACATACATACATGAAGATGATAAAGGCATTAGGAATTTTAACCATTTGAGCCAAAAAGCCAACCTAAAGCATATTATCCTTAGTAAACCCCTTTTGAGCTTGTTTATCTTTTCTTTGCTTTATCCATGTATAAGCCTTAACTTTATATATGTTTTCCTTTTCCCTTGGCCAAGGATTAGTAGAGCATATACTAGTGATATTTCATGGAATTATGG